>JTDE01006241.1:0-34715 GCA_014338405.1 Paragonimus skrjabini miyazakii
AGCGGCGGCCCGAGCCACAGTACCTTTTGGTCAGGCTCATGGCTGTTATGATGATGATGATGATGATGAGCGTAAAAGATGGCACCAGACTTTGGTGTGGACATGGCATCGACAGCCGCACATGAGCTGGGTAATAACTAGAGTGTTTGTCTAAAGGATTATGAATTTGACAAAAACTGGCTTTCCATTAAATAAAATGTTTTGCAAATGAAGCAAATGAACACAGCAAATAATGATTTACGTCGACGGATTCTCTTTTGTGTAATGAACGGTCACATCAGTTGGGACATTGCGTCAGCAGATTGTTTCGTAATTAGTCTGATGACCAAACACAGAAAACAAGTCTTATTCGCTACTTTGTTGTTCGGAAGGTTGAGAGGTGATACCAAAAATAAAGTAGAAACGATGAAAACTACCAACTAGAATAGACTGACAAAGTTGCGGTTTGCAATTATCCGAGACGAGATTACAGGCTTCTGTTTAGGACGGCATCTAAAAATATGATGTCTACAACGTAATGAGAAACTTAACAAGTTGGACGATGTAAGTTTGCCGCTTATTCCAAGTTAAGCTAACAATCCGGCAAATTATCGTTGGTTCGTTCAAAGTTTCTCGCACCTCATGGAGCACAGAATGAAAGTTACTGCTCAATAATAACCCAATGTGTTCGGTGTTATCAACAAAACTGGACGCAAACGTGCAATTTTCTTTTCTGAAGTCTATTGACAAGCACGTAAACCATACTCATTCAAACCTCGCCTTTCATGGCGTTTCTCATGTTTTTTACGGTAACTGACAGGAATCGCGGTATAGGAGGTACTGCCGATCGCACTAGTTAGTAGGTTCGGTTTAACTTCGGCTGCTGCGTCTCCTTCCAATGACGAAGTTATGTTTGATTCTGTCCCATCAACTGTGTCGAGTGGGACTCTGTTGCATGTTTCTGGTCACAAATGTTTCAGGACAAACTGATAATTCCGGCCAGAATCAAACCAATTTGTATTCGGATCGCTCCAGTTGAAACTAAGAATCGGATGGCAAAATGATGCTTGGAGGATGGAACTGCCGAACCCCCAATGCTCCCGTAGCAACGCTACCGTCCAGCCATTTGTTCACGATCGACTGTGTGCAAAATGACAATCTTAACAGCTCCCCATATCTATACCCTATCGATCAAGCTATCGTATTGTAGGTCCTGTCTATTAATCCCCGTGTACTGATTACACTCAGTACTGGTGAACGTTTCTTACATCATTACAGTTTATCGATTCTGCATCGACACTCTAAACTCTCACTTGAACTCGCTTTTTGTATGTTTTGTACCAACGCATTCAACTGTTTACGCTACCGTGTTAGTGGTTGGTATCTGTTGATAGTTAAATTCCGTGCACAGCGTTTGCGAATAGCTGCTTGCTCATGTACACAAACAGTTTCAACTGAGTAAACCTTCAACATTTCTTCTATTTCTGTCCTGAATCAGAAAGTTTTAAACTGAACAGATAGACTGCTCACAGCCGGGAATCCACACTGGTTTGACATAAGCATTATTCGGAAGGACATCCTATTGCATGCTTAGCTTTAATTCTATCATATTTTCGGTATACATTTTTCTGCTGTATTATTCAAATGCCGTATAAGTTCACTTGTCATAGAGATAGAAACATGGATGTTGAAATGTAGATGCTGCCATCTTCAGGTTCTTTCTGCATGCTTTTCGCTTCAACTATTCCATTGACCTACGTGTTAATGCTGCGACTGAAATCAGCATTCGTCCATTATTTTCTTGTTCTGAAGTGAACGCGATTTCCTTATGCGCCGCGATAACAACAGTCAAAAGCTCCTGTAGATTTTCTGTTTTGTTCACTACGCAAAACCATCTTCTACATATCATCGATAATAAACGGTTGTTTTGACATTTTTGTCCAACTGGTTACTCTCAAGCATGTTTAGAAAGATGTCCGTCAGCAACTGGTTTGACAATGAGCTCAGAGCTGCATCGTCAATCCGGCGATAAAGCTCACGTTTAATTCGAAATTGAGTGTTGTTTGTACTATTTGCATGTTACGATCCAAGAATTATTCAAGCCCAGATCACAACCCATTTTACAAACAAAAAATTAAAGAAACACTTGATTATCAACTGTCATCCCGGAGTTTCACCGTTCATGGGCAGTTTTCACGCTGTAGTGATATAATGATGAACACGTAGGAAAACGAAGCATCGCGTTTCTGAACTACGCAACCGCCGTGGGCAACATGCAAATACCCCCATGACTTGCGTGCAGCGGAATTGGATTATTTCGAATGTACTCTATACGTAGGGCCGTGGACGTATCGACAGTTTCTCCCGGTAACCGCGTTATCTCGCTCAGTTACACGGTTCTGAGACCTGATATACTGACCTTATGGATAGTGTTACATCATACTTCAGTGAGAATCTCGCTTTTCTACCGATCTATTGATGCGGACAGTTGGATGTAAAAGTGATATGATCCGCGTGCAGTTCAAGTTCTCCGAGTTGAAATTTTGTTTTCCGAGTACCAAAAGGGTATCATAGTCCTTCGAACCAGCAGGATTTACGAGATCTAACGCGGTAGCCGCAAGTGCTTTAGAGAACGTTGACGATTGCTTTTTCGTTGCTTGGCTTGAGGATTTGGGTATTGGTTTGTTCGCCGAATTAGGCATTCAGGTCGCAAACGTTCCATCCTCAAACGAGTTGACATCTCCAGTTAGTGAGCCCTCCAGCCTAGGAAATTGATCGTGGGATTCGGAGAAAGGTGATAGATGCGAACAGATATATGCCTGTTGTAAACCCTCCTAAACGGTACGTTGGTTCGATCTCGGTATAGTGGTGCGCTCGATAAAATCGGATTCTCGTCCCGGTAATAATTTACACGAAACCTCTGTCTCAAATATTACCGCGACTGTCCTGTATTCGCTGCCCAGGCAAGCCAAAAGACGCGTTCAAAGTAAGAAGCTTTGTTCCGCCACAAAACGTGTGTGGTTAGGACGACAAGTACAACGTGTTTATAGGGCACGTCATGAACACACATTCCCACCACGTCATAAGAAAGAGTTAGGACCACACGTGTGCATAGCGGTATTAAAAGTCTCAACCGATTTGAACAGTTCCGCTATTCCGGACTGAGTCGAATGATTTTTTGCTTTTTTCTCACGACGGAGGTGCTCTAGGGCGGTCACAGAGTGGGCGTCCTATCAAGACCGGAGTTAATTCATCTCCTGACCTGAACCCTTATCAATTAATTTCTGTTATTTTGACTTTCCGCATGGGTTACCAATGGTTGTTTTGTTGCAACAAAACTTTTATCTGAAACCCAAAGAGCTATATCACCCATCGCTTGAGCCTTCCATCTGTAGCTTGATTGGCCTCTTTTTTGTTTCTAATCTCTCACCCGAGAGCTTATTGGTTGGTCCCTGTCCCCTGAGGAGGTGAACCACTTGTTCCTTTTTGGAATTTGATCTGATTGACGACGTAGTTTCCCGATTTTATCGCTGGTCTGATCTGTTCAATTTGCTTTGTTCGGGACTCTCACCATTTGGGTCTGGAGGCGTTGACATCTTTTTAATTTTTTGGTTTGCATTAGCTCAAAGATGAATGTGTTTGTCAATTGACCCGGGTGATGAGTACCGAGCATTGAAAAAAATATACTGCAATGTTCGTGTTGAGGGCATGATTAGTTTGAACCTCGTGCACAAGTACCAAACAAAATAAGCAATGTCCCCTAAGGGTTAATTCATGTTCATGAATTTGTGGCGATCAATTCCGTTAAATTTGGCCGGCGTAATTTTCTTCCTATTCATTACATATGACATTGGACACACCGTTTCGTCTAACAGCAGTTTTGATTCCCTTCTTTGGTTATGAAAACACTCTTTGTAATATTGCTTTTGGCTTGTGTGCTGGCCTGATGGCATGTGGCCTCATACGATTTGAAGTAATTTCTAATGTGGAGACGTTAGTTTGCGACAAGTTCTCACAGCAGCCACCCAGCCTACCATGAATTATAGTGCATTCCAACCTTGAATGAAAAAACTGAATTGCACTTCAGTGCCGCGGAGTTCCAAATAAGTGAGAAAAATTACTTGTGCCGAGCATTTCTTCGCAAAGGGTGCCCGAAAAAATGCCATCGGACAGAGTTTGTTGCAAACGGAAAGAGATCCAAGAAGAAAGAGATTGTCAGCGTATCTGATTATGAAGTCAAACATGAAAACCGTTCCCCACCCAAGTGCCAGGCTGGGTAACATTTTTGCTCAGGCTTGTTCACATCTACAGAATCGGCTGCCGACTTGATGGGCGGCATAATCATTGTGAATAATTTGTAAACAGTTATTCTTGATAAGAATTTTTGTTTCAACATCACTTTGCCTGACACGGGCTCCAGTCCACCCAAAACATCGTGCGCGAGCTGCGAAACGGCTTGCCAAACCAACTAGCATATGAATACAACAGTCCGTCTTGAATGGCTACGTACGCTCGTGGTGGAATCTTTTTACTAATACTCCTGTTTCAAGAGCGGTAGATAAAATCGTACTAGTGATTATTCATCAACTGCTGTGTGCTCCAGCTTGTTCGAGGCATCCGAGGTGCTTGGCATGACTCGCTACTCGAGTACTCAGCTTTCTGTCAAGTATTCTGTGACCTGCGACAAGATCTATGAAAAAAGGAGCCATGGATTGCCGGCGGCGATTCAGAAGAACTCGCTCAATAACACATAATCGACCATTCCAATAACCCTCATTCAAAAAATCAAGTTGACGGGAATAACTTCTGAGTCCGATGAACGCCAGAGAATATAATCGAAATGGTTTAACTTTATGCGGTAATCCTTGACAAAATAACACTATATCTTTTTCCTTACTGGTTTCTTTTTTAGAATAAGAAATTATCTGAGGTGTAAAAGCCTTTCGCTTCAGTGCAGTAGAATTTCTCTATTGTATTGTCAGGCTGTCTAAGTGGTTTATGATTGATCTGGTGGGCTAATATTTTGCGGTCTTTTTGATTGCAACCGTGTTGTAGGTCACAGGATGATTGACGACATTAATTGGTTCGAGCTCTCTGTCCCCTCTAGACTAGACTCTATACCCTGATTGGACCACATGACGGCTTTCACAATTCAAGTGTTACCCCGGACATCGTCCCATCGCAGTAGTCAATGCGTGCAGTCACAATCAAAAAGGCCGCAAAATATGAGTACATTAGATCAATCATGAACCAATTACACAGCTAGGCGATACAACAAAGAAAGTCTACTGCACTAAAACGAAAGTCTTTCACACGGAAGATAAATTCTTATGCTAAAAAGAAATCAGTACGGAAAAAGTTATCGTCTCACCTTGGCCGTGAATTAACTGGACATACATACTATCCAGCAGACATTCGCTGATGTTTGTCCCATACATTTGTCGTCGTATTTTTGTACGTCATCATACACTCGAACAGGATTATGCCCATCACATCCAGATATTAGACAACATAGACAATGCGTGAATTGGTCATGTGATTGACCTCCGAACAATTAAACCGGTCTTTTAAATCTGGTTATATTTTGATGTTGTTCTAACGATTAAGCAACAAATTTTACAGTGTATAAATTCGTCGTAATTTCTACGCTGCAAACAAGAGAAAGATTGGTTATTTGAGCCGAGGACCGGTACGATAGCATAGTATGTTGGCCTCTTTTGCCATTTGTACCTGAAATGCTAATATTGATGGACTTCGTATCAAACTATTTAATCAGTTGACCAAACTTTCTGCCAGCTACGGATATTATCGTCTTAATGAAAACTAATGGGTTGGCGAAGATGTGTTTCTCCTAAACCATATCAGTCCGTTGTTCCTGTAAGCCTCTAAACAGTCCTTCAGCCTACCAGATCAATTATGTAGATCCATTCTACTTCCCAGCTATCTAATTTGGATAATATGTGTGGTAGAACTCTCATTCATGATACCATGAGTACCCACTAACAAGTAACGATATATCACTGACAATGAGAAGGCTAAGTCAAATTGTTTTGATCTTTTTTATTAAGTAATTCCTTGGTTAAGCCACAACGAGTTAAATACAAAAAGAGTTATCGGTTTCGCAACGTTTCCACCCTCTCGGAGAGCCTTTATCAAGCGATTTGATTCAAAACTTTACAATGTACAAGCTCCAAATTAGGCAGTCATCAACTAGCACGTGTTTTTGTGTTTCACCTGCGGTGTGTCGACAAGCTACCAATAGGATGTAAGGGTTCACGGTTCACCAGAGGTCACCACGCGAAGATCCCAAGGTGCGAATAAGCATAGAGAGTTAATGTGTGTTTGTATGTGCGTGAGTCTGCATGCGTTTAATCTGCGTGCGTGTAGAATGTCTGGGATAGGGAGGTGTGACAGGACTGTTGCAAACCTCTCCTACATGGTGTCACTATTGTTGACCCAGTAAATCGCGCCAAACAACTGACAATTCCAAGCCCTCGGATCGATTCACTGCCTGTGGTGTATTAGCAATCAGCAAGGCTTCTGCCAGTAAGCGTTCTTTGTGGTTACGGAAACCACATTTAATCACAGTCGGATGATCGAAGTCAACTTGATGTTGGTTGAGGATTGCGTGTGCTGCAATTGCCGAATCATGTTCTAATTTCCAAAGTTGCTGAGGGTCGGTAGGAGGTTTCTTACTACATCTTACGTGTTCCTTGGTGCGGATTTCCAGTTGCCGGGCGGTTTGTCCGATGTAGGAAGCTTGACAATCCTTACATTTAATTCGATAAACACAGTCTGATTTCTCTAGAACCGTTCGTCTATCCTTTAAGTGAACCAACTTATTCCTTAATCTGTTGGTGACTTCAAATGCCACTCTGATATTGTACCGATTAAGGATCCGTCTAAGGTCCTCTGGTGTATTCCTTCTGTACGGAATGACGACATTTGAGAGCCAATTCCTGGGCTCGTTGATCTTGTTACAAGGCAGCTCCCGAATTGGACGTAAAATTTTGTCACAGTAACCATTGGCTTTCAATGTTGATTTGACAATCCTATATTCTTTCGATCGTTCATCCTCGGAACTGGTCAATAACAGGGCTCTGCGAAACAAGCTAGATGCAACTGCTTTCTTGGTGCACATGGGGTATTCTGAGCTGAAAAGAAAGGTACCGAATCGATTGAGTGTCCTTTCTGTGCACGCCAGTGTCCAGGTTGCCGTCGGTTCTCTGGCGTATTCTGCAGTCCAGAAAACTCACTTCATGGCCTACTGATTCGCGCCCAATCGTTAATTTGATATGCTGATGTTTTCTCATATCCGTTCCGTTTATGGTTCGGAAGTACTAACCTTTGTTTTGATCTTTCCTTGTTGGAATCAGTGTACAAGCTGAATGCGGTGACGCTCGTCTAGGTCGTGTCCTGTCCTGCACAGTTGTGTTGTTCTCTGTTCCTATCCCGGTTTAATCATATCATGCTTGTCTGTATGTTGGCCGCACTAAATCATATCCAGCTGAAGCGTTCCAATTTGGTAAGTGAACAGTTAGTGACTGTCCGCGTGCGTACGTTCGGGTAAGGAGGACAGCTTTCGGTCCGATGAATGTCTGGACGCGCATGTGCAGTTTGGGACAGTGAGCATCGCATAGACTAGAAGGCTGGTCACATGATGAGACGCGTGAGAGGGCAATATGAGGCCTACGTGTGATATTGCATGCTGGCGGTTGAATGGCTAAGTGATTGACGGCATTCGAATGATGATTAACCAAGTTAAGAATACGAAACAGTCCGTGCGGTACAGACTGAACGAACTGACTTTGGAATATGTCTTTAGCTTCGTAATATCTTGTCGGTCCTGTTAAGCTCACTTATTACTCTATGGGTTCTTTCACCCCATCACGACAATGATGAATCAAATAAGAAAGCTTTTAGTTTCAATGATTCAAGGTATTTGTTACATTTTTTGAAACTCCTAAGAAACCTATGAAAGCGTCTTTGCGGCCCATCAGACGGTTCAAACTAAGCCCGGGAAGATCCACACTCAGAATTACCATTTAGCCCGACTTTTCCAGCATTCTATCGACTCTACCCATATACCCGGACAGGGATAGTGATCGTGATATGCCTACCTCTTTGGGTACCTTTAGCTGCCCTGAAACAAATTCATCTTTGGAATGTTCATGAATTTAGCTGGACCTCCAACACTGATATGGAGAAAAGTTCTGGATGAACGCAGGTGTTACAAGACCTTTCAACCTGCTCTGATTCTCATTTCCCGGGCCAGATAGTTGTGTGGCTTTTGGAGCCCCAAGGACACCATGAGTAAGAGAAACAACGCAAATATTTTTGATCCTGGCTGGATTCTTGATAAGGAAAAAAATAAGAGAAAGGTGAATTATCAGGATTCTCAATACACGAGCACTGTGAAGTGACCGAAAGTTCAATGTTCAAGAGGTTAAATTTGTCGGGTATCGTGGGGCTGCAGCACACACCATCCATTCGCAGTTGCATCCTCAACACATGGGGACCCACTCAGGGAACTTCAAAGCGTGAAGGTGTTTCCGTAACTATAGCATGAGGGGCTGGTCGTGTTGACGTTCTCACAATCTTCCGGTACAGTAGATACAACAATCTGGATTCTATTGAGCTTTCCTTGGTGAGAATCATCCAATCTACGAATGCATACAATTTAGTATTGCGAAAGACCCTAATTTAACGATTACTTGGAATCTTGCAATTGAAATACTGTATAATCTCACCTAACAGTCCACGATAATTCACTCAGTAACTCGTAATCGACCACTCCAATAACCCACATTCAGGGAATATGGTTAACAGCAATAACTTTCGAGTCCGATGAACGCTAGAAAAGACAATTGAAATGGTTTGAATTGATGGGGTACTGTTCGACAAAATCACAATAGAAGTGCTTTCTCGCCTTGGCGGTAAATTAACGGGACACAGATTAACCGGCAGAAAAGCCTCTAAAATGTAATAGCTGGACGAGAGTCCGCATACACGCACCTACCAATGAGAGGTACGCATATCAGAACAACCGAATGCAGGTGGGGGTGAGAGCGTGTGAAATAATACAGAGAATCGAGGTTTCAGTGAATAAGCAATCAGAAAACAGACGCTTCCTGTGCAATCATAGTACAAAATTCACTGATCGTAGACTGCACGCTGCAAAGACCTGACGAAGAATTTGGGGGTCGGACTTCCACAAACAATTCAGACACACCCCAACCTTTTTACTATTCTGAATCATACCATATATGAGACGACAAACGTACCAGACGAAATCTAACAGACTTGACAGACTCCACTGCTGCGGATTGCAAAGTATTATCCCCAATGAGATGGAGCCATTACCTATCAATCGACATCATGGCGTAGACGTCAACTATGAACACCCAAGTCACCATGCTATTTGCGATGGTGTACCGAAAGTTTCTGCCCTCAACTCCCGCTGCTGCTTGTTACTATAAATGACCTTTCTACTTCAATTTCGTCCACGCTGCTACTACTAACGGATGAAGTTAAAACTTGGCTTCCACTTTATACACCCGATGCATATTGCGCTCTTCGTAACTAACTGAACGTCGTGTTCAGATGGTCTCAGACGAATACACCTGAATCTAAAGTCGAGAAGCATAAGGTTATAAATATATCACAATTGTTCAATACTGACCACTACTGAAATAAGAGACTGTTGTAGATACGGCCTTAAGGACCGCCACCTCGCATTTTCCGTTGGGCTGTCTCAAAGGGAATGGAACTTGGACAGAGGCTAATAAAGCTTTGGTACCACCCAGGCGGTTCAACAGACAATTTGATTTCTCTCGTTCTAAGCCCTTTCATGATAAGTTTTTTCGGTTGAAACTGAAACGTGGATGTGCTGTCACGCAACCCTGCCCTTAGAAAGACAAACTGATCCTTGTGAATTTTCAACGGTTTGTCGTTCGTCGTTTGAGAACAATGACGTATGAGACAGGTTTTACAGAAGTGAACGATTGTTTATTGGATTTCTGTCGGAATAAAGGTGGTCTGGCCCTCACACTCTCTACTATTAAAATTACTGACAATGCGTGCAACTGGCTGCCTGATGTGATCAAAGGGAGCCGTCTGAGAGGCTATTCACTTCAATTTGAAGTAGAGCACAGCTGACCGGAATGTAAGCGGTTCGTTTCCTCATTACGCCATAGCAGACCATGAAGAGATCATTCAGAACACGCAAGCTCTTCTAATTCCTCCTCCATATTTAAAGTTGGTTTTGTTGAATAATTCGCGATGCAGCTTAACAAAGGAAACAACCTTCCTACTTTAGCGTTAATGAGGTTGACAGCGTGACTAAACGCGTTGTGATACGGAGGTTTCGACAGATGAGGACCTGGAATGAAACAGAAAGTGATCAAGAAACACTTCTAATTCAACAAACGTTTTCGAATTAATATAATTCACGGCATTTCTAGGCGTTTACATCAGAGTTTTTACGCCACCTTCGAAAAACGGATGTCAGGGTGCCTTAAGCAGATGAAAAGGACCGATGCTTCGAAGCACCTACTTAGTCACCTCGGAACAACATTGTGAGCCGTTGCCTCTCATCAAGACTTGCGGAATTTTCTCGCGACTGGAACATTCACGGGATGCTTGCTTGTTAAATGTTACAGAAGATGAGGGCATAATGAATTATTTCCTCCAACGTGTTTACGAATCACTGGACATCGAAATGTAATGATCGTCAAGATGTAATCCATAATAGTGTGCCTGCACAGGTTGTCATGATAAGTGGTTGTCCGACTAGGGTGTCTTGTCTTTATACTGTCATAGCAGGAATGGCAGTCGATTGCATTGCTCTTTCCATCCGGGCTTATCACCGATTACTAACACATCTGCCGAGCGAACGATTTGATTTTCCTCACGCCCAAGTGACCTTGTTTGTTTGTTGTGGTGGAATGACCAACTGATCTAACAAACACGATACACCGTCAGGTTGTACTGATAACTCCTGATGGTCCTGAAACATTATGAGATGCTTCTCCGAACGTGATGGCCGACACTTGGTCATCGCGGCAAGTACCGCGCTATGACTGATTTTGGTTGTCTCCATTAAGTCCTCTCGGCTATTAGGAAAAGCTAGCAGTGCGAGCAAACAAACGTCAGCGGTCAGATAACTAGATCACCGTGATAGAAAATCTGTTGGAGGAGTTTGTCTGCCAGGACAACGAATGATTTGATAAGCGTAGGTTACTCGAACCAATCTCAAGTGCTTTGCCATGGGTGCTGATGTTTTGGCAGCGGCTTCATGCAGATTAATCGATAACAATTTTGGATTTAATACAATACAGATATTTGAGCGATCTACTGGCAACCATGTGTAGTGTCAATATTCCAGTTGTGTGTTAGTCAACACTCGTCATTCACAAATAGTCGAATATCCCTCCTGTTCCGAAGCAGCACCCATGTCAACATTTGATGCATACCTGACGAACGTGATAATCTTTAAGACAAAATATGATGCCAACACTACTACCAACTTGTCTACAAATATAAGGTCGTAAGCAGCGGCTAACAAGTTTCAACCCTGAGTAAACGTTGAAATTGGTTTACTTAGCGGTTCTTGAATGAACTTTCTACTTGTACCTCAATAACTGTTTTACTAAACAGTCTATGGCGTTTTCACAGTTGTCATAGGAATGCAGAATCCGGGACACGTTGTTACTCACAGACTACCGACAAACTGATCCGGCCTAAGGAAGTTATGAACGTTTTTTCTCATCCCCACATTTGTATTCTTCACGCCAAAAATTGGGAGGTTAAGGTGTATTACAATATTATTTCTGCTGGTGAGAGAGAATGACGTGATAACTGACCAGGTTTACTGGTTTGATGAAATACAGTAAAGTCGACTTATGTCCGCATTTACCTTGATGCAGAGTTGGATAAGGATTGAAGTATCCCCGGATGTCTTTTGATAGTATACCCAGAGTCTCGACCCATAACCTATCAGAAACGTACAGAAGGGATGATCATGTCACCCAGCTCAGACAGCCGGTTATCATCTTATCTGCTGCGAGCGATCTTATTAAACGTTATAACCATTAAGGGCAGATGAGCTTTTACAAATATCCACACTCGTTCGGGTGTTGACAATAAAACGGTCTGCCTATTAGCCAAGCAAGCAAGTAAAAATGGTGCAATGGAATCTCTCAGATACGAAAACTTACAGCGATTACACCGTGAAGGATTTTAGCCACGCAACACGTAAGTTGTGTCAGTGCCTGTCGCGGTCTTCTTTAGTAAACTGACTTTATAATAGGCCATAAAACGACAGTGACGTAAAGTGCTGTAAAACCTATATTAATTTAAATGGCAATCTTCCTGTTCGCTTCAAATTACATACCGGTTATCACAGTGTTGGTTGATTTTGTAATTTGGTTCATTCACTGGTTCAACTGATAATACGTGATAGTTTTCTGCATGATGGACGCGTCGTTTTGTCTCACTTCTTCATATTTTTCTTATGAAATGAACAGTCAGCAAGTGAACATGAATACCATATAACTTTATATTGACATGTTATTTTGTTTTTCAGTGACCATCGTTTGAACCAATTAAAGCAACTCTTTGGGGGCTAATCTGCTAAGAAATAATGAACTGACCATCAACATGCACTACATCTGGTCGGACACTTCAACGAAATTCTGTTGAATATTTAATAGTTCTCTGTTGCAGTGCAATGCAGTAAAACTGATTATGGTACAGTTAACGCTGTTTTATTCCATTAATAAATAGTGCTCGTCATAAAAGACGCCAGACTTTGCGGAATACTGTGGTATCGCAAAGACATTCACGGTGTTCGTTTCCAACATAACTGAAGCAAACACTTAGGGATGAGATCAAGAAAATGTAGAATCGAAATTCGTCGGGCACGCCAAAACGTGCTAAATTTACCCGTTGATATTTTTGAACATGTTGGTGCAATTGATTAATATATGCTTCTATTAAATGGGCGTCTACGGTATGTGATGTGTTAGCGTAACCCTCTGTGTCACATGTGCAAAATGCGCTGGTTGGCTGGAATATCGCAATTCTCGTTTTACAGACGAAAGCTCTCGCTTAACATTTGTGCTTCTGTTCACCAACTCGGCATGTAAGGGTTTTGATGCTATAAGTGCCGTCGATATGTACATGATTTTGTTATGCAATCAAATGGTGAACTAACAAGTGTATTTCGGGCCTTTGGCGAAGCATTCCATTTTGCTTCACATTTTGAAGGGACTTCAGAATGAGTTTCTGTAATACTCGGACTTAGGGACTTCGAATAGTCCTTAAAATCGTACTCGGATTGAAACCTCCAACGCAAGTAATAAGTAGAAAACCTCGTAATGGTTGCAGTAAGCTGTTCATATTCGGGAGACAATAAGCCTAATTTATGGATGTACAACAGTATTAAAGAAATCATTGTCACTCATTGGCTGATCATATGGACACATACCAAGTCACAAACTGAACGTTAATTGGTGCAATACGGAACAAAGAAATAAGCAAATAACACTGAGACTGTTGGTTCTATCCTGATCTAGTGTCTTCAACTGGACGGTTGGATTGGTCTCTCGTTAGAACTTCTATTGTTTCAGGGTTTGGATAAGCGGTGAATCGAGTAAATTTTCATCACAACCTTTCCCCCTTCGAGAAGTCCGTCTATTCACGTTTGCCAGTAGTGCAGATCTTCTCGACTCATCGAACTCTCCCGGTACGGGGCATTCTGTTTCCTTCATTGCTTTGTTTCTTCTTACTGTCTTCTTTAATCTTCTCTGCGGCCTTATCTGAAACAACCGTCAGGGCTGTGGGTGAGCAGTTCAACTTCGTTCTTTTAGAACTGGATCCAGCTGCACCTTCAATGTTGTTTGCTCTGCGTTCTTCCCTCCTGAGTTGTGCGAACGCTGAATAATCAAGCTACGTAACTGAGTTTGATCATCTCCACTCGGACCATCTTTGTGATCAGCATTTAGTGACAAATCACAGTTGAGCTGTCTCAAAGCTATTAATCCCAGGATAGCTGGACTTCCCTCTGACACTAAGAATCGTATTGGAATCAGCTTGTTATCTTTACCAACCATCACTAAATCAGTCTCACCTAGCAGAGCTAAGCGATGACCAGTAACTGCACGTATTTTAATTGTTGCTGACCTCAATTGAGCATCAGCGGCCATGTGATCCAGTAGTGGTTTTGAAATAATGGTTTTGCTAGTTCCTGTATCCAAAATGAATTCACACGTACATCCAGACTTGAACTTGATGCATCTGTGAATATACTGCTCATCTCTGGATTTCATTTGCAATGAATAAACAGTAGTAAGTGGCTCTACATTATTTGCTTCTTCAACTTGACCCAGGTGGCATTTCTGACCTTTGCATACCTTCTTAATATGACCAGATTTACCACACAAATGGCATATAGCATTATGAAATCTGCAAGATGATCGTAAGTGTAACTCAACACAAGAGATACACTTGTTCACTTTCTTTGGACAAGGATAGGTGACGGGTACGTGAGGAGGCCGTGAAAGCTTGTTTACTGGTTGACTTCTGGTGAGAGTATGCGCTCCGGTCTTCTGAAATAGTATAACGTTCGACTCAGTAGTAGCAGCATTGACATCATCCTCCTGCTCGCAGATGTCTCAGGCTTCTTGGAATGGCATATCTTGTTTGACCAGCAATCTTCTCTGAAGGTCAGTGTCATTGACCCCAGCAATCAGTCGATCACGCAGAAGCTCCTCTGAATTATCACCAAAGTTGCAACGATCAGCCTGTTTTGGTAGTTGTAGAATGAACTCACGGGAATTCGTGCCTGTTGAACGCACTAAGGAATTGAACTTCGCCCGTTCTGTGGCCTGGAAATTGACTGGAAGCACGTATTCTAACAGCGGTTTTTTTAGTTCGTCTAACGGTAATGATGCTGGGACGTTTGGGTATGCGAGATTCTTCAGCAATGACTATAGTTCACGACCACCAGCGGTAACGAAGAAAGCTGATTGGTTTTCCTTCTTCACATCACGACGAATGCTGCACCATAATTCAAATCTCTCCACCCAATCCTCTACATCATTTGCACCAGCATGAAAATTTACTTGTTTGATTGCAGGTAGTTCCATTCCGCGACGCAAATTTGTAATACTCGGAATTAGGGACTTCGAATAGACTTTGGAGTCGTACTCGGATTCCGTGTATTACAGTTCCATCAATAAATTGTCAAATTACTCAGTTACAGAGATGATGCGTTGGATATTTCAGTATATCCTATACAATAATGAACGGGATGATACAATGAGTTCAATAATTTGTGGTCGTCGAACATAAAAAACTACAGTCGAACACCGGACAGCTAGAACAAAAATATGTTTTCGGTAACACCCGTCGGACTTACAATTACAGAGGGTGAGGGTAAGTTTTATATGCAAATTGTAATGTGCCAAATAAACAATCAAAAATCATATGAGTAGTACGAATCACAAGTTACACGAACCCTCCGCCTTTCCTGGCAAACCATTTCAAACGCACTTGAAATTTGAGCAAGTGTGAACCACGTGACACTGATGAGCGCGTGACTCGTGACAGGCATGTGTAGCACTCGAACATAAGGACTCGTTTGTAGTGGTCAAAATGAGTTACTGAATAGACTAGGTAAGTGGTAGTGTAACTCATTAGGTTATTGGTGATAACGAAATGAACGAATGAGACAAAATAGTTACAAAGTTCCAGCAAGTAACGGTAATCAAAAGGATTTGACTTACTAAAGTGTTCACGAGTGTTCGAGATGATCACCACAATATTCCAAATAACCAGCATCCGGAAGTGGGTAATATCACAGAGTTGCCGTGGACCGCTGAAGCGCGATCAGGGATGCGACAATGTTCGTAGTACAACGGAGCCAAAAAAATTGGACGATAGATCCGTGTAGTATCGTCAGACGACTGCACAACGAAGAAGAGAGCAGACCGACGTGCATAAAATTTGTATTGGATTAAGGGTCACTCTTATCAATTTCAACAAAATGCAACGGTGATACAAAAGGTTGTTGTAAGGAAATGAAGCATCGCTTGCAAACAAAAATAGGGGAATCTTTACACGTTCAAACGACGCAAAGTAAGAAGCAAAAAAGACGGTTTGAATCAATTTCGGAGATATGTTTTTTCGGAGCACTTCAGTACCTCAAAGCATGATGGCCAGAATTGCAGCATCCTGTGGTGTCCGCTTATCCTAGTCAGGACGGCTTTTCCTTTTGGCACAGTTAGGCCTGAGAGAAAGGCTTTGATCGCTACAAATTTATTTTATATTTGATTGGGACAAAACGCATGCAGCTTATCATTCTGTCAGGTCAACTTCACTAGTGTAGCCTATACACCAATCTAAAGTACTCAAGAACGTCATATTCGAATGACGATTGGTTCGTGTTGTCGCAAATAAACAAGAGATGTTTCGTGATTTCCATGCACACTATCATCCCCAATTTTGAAAGTAATCACTGTTTTTTGCGTGCTATCCGGAAATTGGATGCGGTAACTTTCGTTACTTTTGGAAATTTGCATATTATTGTTGGAATCTAGACATTCTAATGATGGCTAGTTTCCCACTGGACTATGAGCTGGAGACCGGCAAGTTTGACATTGATTTCAAAACAGTAGTGGAGAGTTCTTCTGATCCAAGCTATCACAATCTTACCGAACTTGGGTGTTTATCCCTGAACCAACATTGCAATAATCGATCTTTCATGCAGAGCCCTATCTCTAGGCAACTTCCGTTAGCACGTCCCCAAATTGTGTGTGCACTGATCCACTTCTGACAGTGTTTACCAGTAGGTGAACGTCAATGTAAGATTGTGTGCAATCACGGAGGTGTACAGGTTAGTCATTTCCGACAGAATGTAACCCAAGATGAATAAAACAAAACAGTGAAAGTTTACTTGTCCCGAACTGAGTGGCTTACAAGAATTATCAGAAAGAACATGGTTATCTTCCTGGAAGTGGATAAACACAGTGGTGCTATCATACTACGAAAACGAAGTGAGTTGTTGAAGTGTGCACTAGCAAAATCTATTCACAAGCTGCTGGTAGACTCGATGTTTAACAGCATGTGACTTCACCAATGCAGATTTGGAATCCAGCGATCTTTTCCGGTACGAACGTGCACGTGACCGTTCTGGACGCTTTCCGAAAAAAAACGAATTCAGGATAAATTCGTGCCATTAACCAAGTACTGTACTGTTTGCCGTTACACTGGACGTTGAAATTTCTGACTATTCTCTTTTCCCCATTATGCTCACATTATTCCACTAATATCTACATATTGTATTCACGTACTCTATCGCTGGATAACGTCAGCGAAATATGGTAGATGTTCAGTTGCGTTGAGACATATCCGCCTGAAAAGTAGAATGCTAACGTAAGTTGACTTACTTTATTCTGATTCAATTTTCCATTGGATTTATGCATTACATTAACCATCGTCACAATATTACACTATTGTAACATTGTTATATTACATTACCACATATTAAATTGTTTATCAATTACAGTTATGCTCAGTGTTGTAGACAATCACCTTATTATTAAACGGAAACTTGTACCTTAGTTTTACTAGTTCACTTCCCGAGGACTGTCGATAACCCTGATTGTCATAATTTTTCACGTAGCTATTTTACTGTCGCCTAACCAGATGTCATCCACGTTAGTCACAACGCAAACTATGCTTCTGGGTGCAAAAATATATGCAGACGGTAACTGGATTTTGGTGCTCATCATTCAGGCGACCACATAATAGGAGGGAACAAACGCAAAACGGCGGAATCAATTAACGCCGATTGTTATTTTCAGTGTGTGTTTCATTCCGTTTCTATATAACTTGAAATCAGTTTGCAGGAACGTGCAGCAGTTAGGGACAAGGCTTATACAACCTCCAGCAATTTTGGCTAACACGAAAGTGTAATGCTAGATAGAGAGCTGACCAATCATTCTGTGAACAAAAGAACAGTTCAAGGGTTGCTGTTATACGCACGCATAGTCCACGAGAAGGCATTTAGGTCCGATTTGCTACCCACCACTTCTACGGCGGTCTTTGCGTCAAATGGTTGCCCATGTGATCCAGGCTGGTCTGAACATTGTGTACTCACGGGACATAGCACAAGCGACACAAAACCCTTTATTGAAGACAGTATGCATAACCTGGTCGAAAGAATTTCTTCAAATGCACTTTCGTTTGCACATGGGACCATGGACCAATTGACTGAGAAAGCAATCCTTATGTTCATACGTAAACTGTGTTAAGTTAGTCGCCTGTGTTGACTATTTGACGGTTCTCGTTTGTCTAGTAGAAAATCGGTAACCACGCCCTTTCTCTTAATGTACTTCATTCTAATTGGTGGTATTTCTTAAATTCGAATTTTTTTCGGTAGTGGTTGCAAGCATTTCTTGCAAACACTAACACGACCATTTGAAGTACGCGCACTGAAATTCAGTCAGCTTGCAAACATTATCCCAGATATGGTAATACAATATGATATCATATACCTGGTGAAGCTTGGCCTTGCACAGTTTGCTCGTTTTGCTTGTAATACTGGACCTTTCTATACATACCGTAGTTTGTCTTGCGACTAATTGCTCTGCCATTACGTGACTGATTTTATTTAGTCATGTTACTGTGGATCGTTCATCTCAGGACTTGTAAAATTGGTTGGGTTACAATCGAGGTTTGTTCTTAGTTCCCTTCATACAGTTATCCAAGATTTTGTACCACATCACTTGTTGGTTGGAAACTCGCTTTCACGACCGTCTTTTATCTTATCGCAAGCCCGTGCTCAGCTGGCTTAGAAAGTTTCCATGCTTATTCCACCAAAGAATTGACTGGTTGAACTTCAGTGTACACATAGGCGATGCGAGTAGACTAGTCAAGCTGGATGAGTCAATAGATATCCGGAACTAGCATTCCCGAGTAGACTGAACTGAAGCTAGAATATTGCAATTTTTTCCATTGTGTTACAGTGTTGTGTACAATTATGTGATACGGTGAGTCAACTAGCAAGTGCATAGGACATAGTATTATTCCAAGCTTTCAGGTTTTAGAATGCAAATTTTGCTTTCGTGGACGTATCACGACAAACGAAAACGTATACTGCGAGTGGTCAGCAGCTATCTTAATATTTCCACATGGGGACGTATGACTCTACATTGTGAACAAAATGAGATGGAAACAACGGAAATTCTCAGATTCTGAGAGCAGTAGGACACGGGAAAGCATATCACATACAGGGCCGAAAAATGTCCTGAATAAACAGTTTATATACGCTTTAAGCCGGAGGACGTTTATCCATCAACGGCGCCTCAGAAGCGCAAATACGTTTTGATTCCTACGACGCAAAAACATGTTGAACGAAATAAGCAGAGCAGCATCGTAATTCGGTCTCATAATGTGTGTTAAAATTTAGGCGGTCGGACCCTAATTTGCAACTTTCGTTGTCTTCGTCTGTTGCAAAGTTACGAGCCTCAACCACTGGGGATTATTTACGGACACTCATAAAGTAGCCACCCATCCGTTTGGCTGATATGGGTATCATTACAACATAAACCGATTTGACAGATAACGTGAGAGATTAATAGAATCATTACACACCTACAGGCATTTCTGTTTTGATTCCGAACACGATTGTAAGTGCGCCGTATCAATTATGCAGCACTGCGATCATATGGGTGAAACAACTCATTGAATGCTGTTTCCCAACAAGAATAATACAGGCTAGAGAGCCATTCTGTCCAACGAAATATTTTTTCATTTGCTTGACATTGCAAGACGTCTAATGCAAGACTGGGGGCAGAATACCAGTGCAAATGAGTGACGGAAACAAATGTACAGTTTTACAACAAAAGTTACTGATTGTCCAATTCATGTTAACAACCGCTTAAGCCGTCAATATTCCAAATTGACTCATCTCTTGCTGAATCAAATTCAAACCATAACTGAAGTACACAGGTGGTGTTGCTTGCACTGTATGCGATGGCACAGACTCGGTATACACCTTAATCGTTTCTTTTTAATCTAACGTCTCTGTCCGTTCTGCCTAATTTTTGTTGCCTTGTTTTTCAAGAAGGCAGCCAATGAGGGAACGTTTAATTAGATTGAAGCAAATAATTATTTCACATTACAATACACAAATCTGACGTACCTCCTGTTCTGCTTCAAATGTGCAAACCGTTTCGCCAAGAATGTGAATTTTTCATAAAACTATTCACAAGAAATTATCACACACTTGATCACTATTAAGTACGTTCCATCATCTACTGCATGCATAAGGTTACTCCACAACGTTTAGGATATGGGTTACCTTTGAGATGCAGCGTGGAACACCATTCTTTCTACGTTGGAATTTGATACAGCACGTGGTCGAAGATTGAACAAAATAAATATCATGTTGGAGTAGTTGAATAAACTGCGGGTTTGCAAAATGGATTCCATGCTGTCAGTCCTAGTTAAAAAGGTTTGAACATGCCTAACAACATTACTGAAAATCTCGATGCGCGTGAACAACCCATTATAAGCACACATGTTGTGATGGTTTTTAACCTATCCATACAGGCACCTCTGAATCAATAGAGTGCGAAAGACTTGCTAACGAAATCGCTATTTAGCAACAAAATTGAAGCTGGAGATCTCACCCGGGACATTCGGGAACAACGAGATCATTTATCACACCCATAACACGAAATCATTTAATATTTGTGTAATAGAGCCGAAAGAGTGGCTATACCACGTTAACGTTTGGATAGGTCTCAACGGAATGATCTATGGTAGCCAGTATACAACGTAGGACCGGCAGGATGCTTTTTGAGCGCACAATTTAGACATGCATAAGCTGAACACAATAGACGTTGCTGTCTGCAGCAGCCTCGCCTTGGCAAGTCACTTTTGGAAAGGGAAAATTTCGTGCATAGGTGGAAGGTTCTGACCACCATGATCTGTTTACTCTTATGGAAGATAAACAACGATCAGCATCCGAAATCGAGGGAGCTTAATTATCTGGTTCACTTAAATCAAAAGTGTATCAACAATTACCCACTCAGTGTCACCAGCCGCGCGTTTGATTTATCGTAAGGTGGGAGAGGATACACAACCGCACAAACTATTTTTAAGCGCAGGGATCAAAGTTGTGCAGATGGATATAAATAGTCCGGACAGAGGTTGGTTTTACGAATCCCATCCTTTTGAATATATTCATTGATTCTCGGCAGACATTGTAGCAAATATACTTCTTATTTCACCAGAACGGACAGAAGACATTTTTGGATGTTGTAACGCTCCGTTTGTGATGATACGTTGGAAAGCAAGACATGCTAGTCACTTACATCATGCGTTAGAAAACAGCCAGAGACTAGACATAACTGCAAGCACACCAACTGTAATGAAACCAAGACCCTGACAACCTGTTAGCTTGCCTCAACGATTGTTGTGCACATAGCAACTCCTGATAAGTTCAAATAAACATCGCTTCGGCAAAAGGCCAGTAAACTCAGGTTTGAATTAAACTGAATACACCTGGAAACGGTAGAAGCAACTCTCGATTCGCCAGTCTTGGACCGGATCGGCAACGGATCACCAAGTCGGTGCTGCTGGCCCGATGAATTCGATCAATTAGAGTTTAAAACTGTTTTACTCACAATAGTGTTCAAATACAGAGTATGAGGTTTACAAATGAGCCAATCGCTCGGTAGTACTACCAACTTATGAGACCCGGAATAGGCATATGAATTAGTATATGCGAGTTATATGTAGGAAAGGAATATTTATTTCAAAATATTCCACCACCTACACGTAATCACAACCTTCTCAGTCAGATAGACCTCTTGGCCAGCCCACTCCGGAAAAAAGAACCGGACTGGCGTTTTGCTCTTATTAGAGCTCATTTATTGTGCGTATCTTATCCGGATAGAGGTTTGCACTCTGACCCTCGCGTTTGTGGGATTAGCGTATTAGCCACAAAGCAATGTACTTCACAATAAGCACGAACAAATAAAATCCAAACGCTCAACCACGACCTCGTATGAATATTGGTAAGCCTATTCGATCATTTAGGAAAAAGAATGAGCTGCATCACTCCGTTTTATCCAGCTGATGACCCCATGATTAGGAATTCTCAGTTAGGGCGAAAGTCTGGCCCTCTGCTGCAACAGAATGGCTGGTTTAAACAGCAGCTCACACGCAACTGGACAACACCTCTCACTCATAGAAGGAGATTTTTGCTTTATTTCGGTCATCTTCTTTTTTTTTAAGTCCACGGTACAGAATGTTTATCCTCGATAAATACAACATGGAGGAGTGTATATCGGCTTGTTGCTTCTCACTGATATAAGTCGTTGACATTCATGTTGTCCAATGACATATATCGTCTACATTTGATTTGATCAAGGTAAATTATTGAGGCAATTGTATGGACTAATCCTAGTCTACCATCTTTGCAGTTTCCACATGATCAAACCATACTATATCTTTGTTATGTAATAATTGTATTTACAATGTTTGCCGAAGTAAATAGCCTTGTAATGTGAGTAAAATGCTCAGAGAAAGTTGTTGGTAGTGCGGTCCTTGTTTATCACGCAAGAAATGTCATCATAGTAACGCTTATAAAGCGTTGTGCATACAGTGGTCTAACTAAATTGCGTTCTACTTATTTTGCTAACATAAGTATCGATAGTGGCAAAGGATAGGGGAGGAACAGTTTTAACTGATCGCTTCGACGTTAGATCTCACTGATTAACGAGAGCCAAGCGGTTATTGCACAAGACATAAGCACATCATCTAAATAATTATTTGTAATGCCCACCGATTTCCGTTAATTCCGTTATAACAACATATGTAATAGATTATCCTGTACAGGGACATTTTGGTTGGGCTGACCGCGGGGTACAGTGATAACGTTTCCTGACTACTTGAATAGTGGTCCTGAACGGCAACAACGAAATGCATCATGGCCTGCCCAGAACTGTTTTTGTTTCCAATCTGGCAGATTCATTTGTCAGTTAGGAAAACATTGTAGTTATCTGAAGCGTTCTTAGCTCAAACCCGAAACTAGTATCTACGCAGCGCGTTAGCCAACAAAATCGTAATATAATCATTTTTCTGTGCAACGTGATCATTCAGCCACAGGGAAGATAACAACACACAGTGTCCGGTTATGAATGACAATAGCTAAACCTGTCGCAGTTTAAGTGAAAGTCCGAGTGATTGTAGTCATGATGTTCCCTCTCCTTTACACGATCCGGTGTTTATGTCTGCGGCTGTTCGATTGCGGAAACTCATTCACTGACTAAATACAAGTACGACGCAAACTCAGAAACAGAATTTTCAGTCTCAGATGATTCAACGATCAATGCCGAAGAGAGTTTCAAGCTCATCTTACCCCTGAAACTGAAAGTGGGCGGACAAGAAATACTGGCAAATGATCATGCATTAGTAACGGACCGCCTATCTGTGAGTGAAATTCACAATCGCCAAAAGTAAAATACTGCTGTTTTTGGTTATGCATTCAACAGAAATATCAGCAGGCTTCAAGAAAACAGTACGCTTCTTCGGCTTCACGCAGTCACAAGAAAGATAACACTGAACATTACTGACCTTAACAACGAAGGAATAGTTGGTACCACTGTTAACAGTCAACGATAGTGTTTTCTGGTTCATACGTTAAATAGAAGTTATAGTTAGATAAATAAATCAGAAGTTGAGTGAGAGATTGTGCTGTTCTAACTTAGTCTAAAACAGAGAGACGATTTGAATGTGGTGTACCTTACCACATTCCTGACACTTGGCGTTTCGAAATTGATAAGAATATTTGCTGCCACATTAATTACACCTATTCCGCTTTTGAGTATGAGTTGAATCAAGTGCAAGTTATTTATTGCCAGTTGCCTTTTTGATATTTCAGTTTTTAGACTGCCGCTATAGTGTCGCTCCGGTTCACTCGCAAGTGGGCACAAAGTAGAAGTTGCAATCAGTTCTCTAAATTCTACCGAGATGACTAAGTCTGTATTTCGAGAATGCAACGCCTGATATTCTGAATTCCTTTTCTCACAAGCGTATGAAATTTGGCTTGTTCAGTTACTTGAACCTGCGAAAGCAGAAGTCCCGTCAAGCATTCGCAGCAAAGACAAATAGGTGAATCGGCGAATAACGATTTGTTATCACGCTGTAGGCATCTTTACTGAGTACGGCAAAGAATTGAGTGATCTGTTTTCCGCATCCATCTCTTCATCAGTGAGATACCACATTTCGAAGCGCTTGATGTGGTCTCAGATTACCCTCGATGAAGTATGAGTACTCAAAATTTCAGGTAGACAGACATCCATCATAAGAAGTGACAGAATTTCGAAGCGCCAACTGTGGCATTAGGAATGTACAATATCAATCGAGAATGTGCTTAGCTGAAATCCAGAGCTGGTGTCTACGCACTAGTAATAGTATCATAAAAATAGCGGTAGCATACTGATGAAAACACACAACGTTTGGTTATGAATTACGAATTTCACGTTTCAGAAAACGTGAAGATACACTTCGTCAGAGAAAGTGTAATATACACCGATCGTACAAAGCCAGTAAGTTGCATTTTGATCAGACAGCGTTGCTGGTGGCGTGTTTTTGAGTAAGCACGATGAGCATGGGAACAAGTGCACCGATAATCTATTGTCGCGGAATTTCTCGCCAAGTAATGGATAACGCAGTTTTTTTAGTCCAGCTGGTATTCCCCTTCGTTCTGCTCTCGAGGCAGCTCGACCTACCAGTTATTGTGCAGCCACTTGGTCGTGGAACCCGCTTGTGTACTTTTTTGACGGAACACGGTTCGCGAAGTTGCTTTCCGGTTTTGACGGCGTCATCGTTTTCTAGTGAATGTTCAAGTGCATTTGTTTCTTGTTAATTGCATTTTTAGATCAAAAGCGCTAATTTCGTATGGTATATAGGGTAGCATTTTGTATGCGTCTTCCACCCGACATTACTTGAAGGCAAACGAATTATATCGAGGTTGTTTTTATATGTCTGACCTCTGTAGAAATAAACTACACTTGTGGATGTACAACACCGGGCAGAAGCAAGATGGTATATAAACCATCCGCTCCTTCGATCATGTCGAGTTTTTCCTCTCCTCCAGTTCAGAGAACAAAAATGCGAAGCCCGCGATCTTCACTCTTTCAGCTCAGGTAGATCCTCAGTGTCAGCCTCCATATTTCTGACAATTTTTAAACGTACTTCCACACGAGTAACTTCCGCTGACCTTGCAATATTCATAATTCATTTTCTATGTGCAATTTTTCAATTTCCCCGAAGTTTTCTTCTGTTTTATCATTATTACTCATGTGTTCATAGGTTTACCTTGTTTACAAACGGAACGCCATTTCCAAAATTGCTCGATAGTTTCTTCCACATGTTTCATTTAACTGCGTCCAATTAATTCATTCGGCATTTCTCACTGGAGCTGAATTTCATTCTTTTGATTGGATGGTGTTGTTAGGAAAAGCACAATGAACAAATAAAGCCAATCCGTGCGTGAAAAAATGCACACAATTATGAACGCGTGGACGATTGTCATATGCTTCCTGTTTCAGGTGAAAGGGAACCTAGCGCGTTTGGATCAAAATAGGACACTCTGTATTTTCAACGCAATTCGCCAACAATATTTTGACTGTTTTCCTTCCGCAGATGAATCATCTACTCCGCTTGTATGTTTGACAATTCAATTGAAATAACAGATGTTTGAAAAATAAATGGTTTGTACTCTATATAAATATATCTGGTTATGTATAATTTATATTAAAAGCGGGTGAACTTTTGCAAGTGAATGTTGATTTTGGGCTCCAGAATACCGCTTACATTTGTAAACATGTTGTGTTTCTGTTTGAGCATAACACCCACGTTTACTGGTGGTTGGGTTCGACTGATAGCTCGATTATACAGGAGTATTACATCTACTACCACGTTTATCTCATTTGATTTCATTTCAGATAATTATAATTTGTTTTTCTTTTAGAAATGGAGCTCAACTCTGCAACATTATGCAAGTGTTTACGCACGGCAAATGTGTGTGGACGAGCTCAACATTCCCAAGGATCTCGATTTTAAAACGTATCAAGACATCACGTTTGTATGGTTTGAATTAGATATTTTCGACGAGTAAGTTATTCCGTAAAATTAGTTTACCTACATGAAGATTATTACTATTATTGCATAAGGATTCGAGCGGAACAATCATAATGCCACAACAACATCCAAGTGAAGCCTTTGACTGAGAGAAGTAACCGGAAAGCAATATAGTGAATTTGTTTCGCCGCAAGTGAATGACGGATGTACCTTCGTCCTGACTATTGGCTAACCTTGACTACTGGTATCCAGACGTGTTCACATCAATTGTATTGATTTTAAGTGAGGTAGGGCTATGTCAACCTTCATCATCAAAAACAGACGACCGGTCGTTATACTACTATTTAATGACAGTTGGTTTAACAAACTGATCGTTTATGATTGATTATTTCCTCGCTAGTCACAAAACATATCACATTGGGATCCAAAGTTGACAGGGAGTTCCCACCTGAATTGTTCCAGCTGTGCCGTAGAAACGATACGTTTGAGGAAGCCAGTTTGACCGCCCACTTGTGGGTTTCAAGTTAGGCACAGCGACACTGCTATATGCTGAAGCATGATTGTATTAATCCTTGGGGAATTAACAATATAAACGCTGTCCGGCCTACACAAAGCTGTTGGTAGAAATCGCAAAACAGTTTATCGTTGTGAAAAAGCCGAGAATGCTCAACGATTATTGTAACATTCAGCAGAATAAAACACTAAATTAGTGTTCCAAAATCCAAAAAATAATCGCGAAAAATCAATAAATTATGAATAGCATTTTGCAATATATATCATGCCCTACTAGTAGCTTGTATGCTAATATTAGCAAAACATTTTACAGTAACCAGATATGAGATAAACTATACTCCTTTGAAATGTTACATTAGGTCAACATCAAATCAACCATAGATCTTTTCGGCTTGTACATGTGTTATTCAGTTTCTATCGCGAGCTGTGGAACACGAGAAAACATTACTCACACGCCCGCAAAACTCTACATCACAAACATCTCTTCGAGTTCGTAAGTCAAGTGGTTTCATGTATGATACGAACATATAGATATGCTTTAAAACAGTACCTGTTGTCTGTAGGCTTGAGTAATGTATGATTTTGTGACCGCCAGTTATATAAAATTAACCACGAACCATTTTCCATTCGCACACACCGAATATAATTAACTTAACTATCTCCTACAAATCACACAATGTAACGTAACATGACAAATTCAGCACCAATTACCTCGTAAATGTCAGTTTTAATGGAAGTGAACGGCGAATGTTTTCATTCTAAAAAGGCGCCTCTTTTTGCGGAAGCAAATTTTAACTGGATTCATTAGAACAATAGTGATATCGGCGCCAATTTTCTAGCGAACAATCGTCATTAGATCGCAATTATTGACATAAAACTAACAAGATTTATTCATTTTTTTATACCAACTAACTACGGAGACAACGAATAATGAAACTAAGGAAGTTGGATGTGACCGTCACGCCTGCGATGCCACCGCATACATTGTATGTTTCTACGACTATCGGTAAGTTATGCGAATGCTTGATTCATGGAAAATGTACGACGTATCGATTTTTGCAATATGGATGCGTTTATATCTGTTTTTATAGTTAATCAGGACGTTTATACAAGTTGTCTGCCTATTACTTCGCACGAGAAGATTGCATATTTGGCTAATCATGTGGAAAGCGCGGTATAGATAGAAGTGATTTCCGATTTTATCGTGTGCGTAATGCTTTTATGGAATACTCATGATAATATAAAAGTTTATCCTGTCCGTTTGCAGAAACCAGTCGCATGCTTCAGTTTAGCGCAGTAGTTAAATATTATCAGACAAGTACTTTCTCTGATGGTTAACGTGTTTGCAAATTTACCAACCCCACATATCATTGTAAGCCTTCATTTCGCCAAGTTCTCAAGCATATTCCCGGAAGCCGATTTTGAAGAAATATATCACTGTAAACAATGACGTGATAGTAACATTTTAGTTTGTGAACAATGGGAGACGTACTAATTTCACTTGACCGAGGTGAAAAGAGTTGGTGAAGTTCTAGATGAAATATCTGGAGGACACAACGTCACATAAAAGCAAACAGGCGTTGAATTTTGTTCCAGGTAAGGCGATGAACCGCAAAGTTCAGTTCCATGCAACACGACTCACAAGGCACACTCAGAAAATATGTGAATCATAAAAGTGAAAGCAGAAAGTTGCCCCGTAAATTACATAATATTCAAATGAACGTTTCCCTATCCTAATAATCAGGAACTTGAAAGAAATGTGCGATAGTTTGAAATACGTAATAGTAATAGGAATTGTACCTAGCTCAAACCCAGAGCTAGCTTCTACACAGTAGTAATAACGCAGCACGTCAGCACACGAAATTGTATTGTCATCAGTCCATGTACAATGTTATTATTCATGTAGTAAAACAACAACAACATATAAAGTTCCGTTATGATTTAAAATCATCACAAAATGCCTTGAGGGGATGATAACATTTGCCACTATGACTGACTTAGATAATCTCAGACAGGAACAAGTTGGGACTCAAGTAGATTGACAGGTTTAGTTTGCTGAAGACGCCATTGAATGAACTAGGCGATCGGCATCTTGCGGTTGTGATCGTACTCATATAAGAAACGACGCAGCAGTACTGATGATATTAACCCTTCAGTTTCCAAATCGAATTGACAAATTTGATCCGGAGCTTTCAGCCTGAGTGTGAGTTTTGCAAGTGCTAGTAACTGCCGGCACCTCTGGTTAGGATAAACCCCAGAGATGTATTTTCTTATCAGCAGCATTAAACTATGTCGCCAGAACCACTTTAGACCTTGATAACCACAACCGCTTGAAGGTCTGCATTTTTTATAAGGCAAAGGATTTCTTTTTTAGAAAAGCCGACGGACACCTTGCCAATTCTGCGTCACAATTAAACTGATGTTCATCACTGCCAATTAGATAATCTTCCATTCAGAAAAATTGGCAAACCTAATATGCTAACTGATTGCCTCTTCAATGTGGTGATATCACAGTGATGCTCAAATTTCAATATACATGAATCAATTACTAATAGATTGAATGGTTTTGTACGTCCTCTCAAAGATGTTCGCGTTGATTTCCGGTTAATCGCACAACGCCTCTCACAGTCGGAACCGCCGCTTCCATTCTCAATTACAGACATGGATAAAATGTGCAACTTTGCCAAAGAGTAAAGTGGAGTAAGAATCGCCTGAACTTCCCAAGAACCTCTTACTTCACACGATACAAACGATGGTACGCAGCAAAGAGTCCGAGTAACGAACTCACTAAAAGTTCAGGTCCGTAAAAAGAATCTGCCCCTGATGAGTCCACTTACAT
This sequence comes from Paragonimus skrjabini miyazakii, assembly GCA_014338405.1. Taxonomy (NCBI): domain Eukaryota; kingdom Metazoa; phylum Platyhelminthes; class Trematoda; order Plagiorchiida; family Troglotrematidae; genus Paragonimus; species Paragonimus skrjabini miyazakii. The sequence goes on from JTDE01006241.1 coordinate 29,495, forward strand.
GCATCATAATAAACGCCGTTCCGGCAAAGATCTCATGATAACGAATACAGTAAGCATCCTTGCAAATCTGCGTTTGTTGTAGCTAGGGTTGTGGTGTAACCGAGAGTTGGGTAGCGCTCACTAACATTATCTACTCGAGCGTTTCGACCTTACCTGACTAAATGGATATTTGCAATCTCAATAAAGGTTACCGGGAAACAAACTTAGGGAATGTGCAAATTGAAATGGAATTCGTATTTAAAACAATGGCTTCAAGTACGTTAAACTACAACCTCTGGTCTGATGGCATGTAGACCCCCACGATCAACAGTAGCGCCGTGAATGGAAAAAGTTGTGAACTTATATTTATACGGCACGATCTCGCAGCGAGTACAAGTCGGTGGGAGTCCTTACCTCAACGGCCTGTTGAAATGGTAAATTTGACTGCATTCATGAGTGTACGAGAGTAGTAAGTCTTCCCATTCAAACATTTGAAGCGGGAGTTATAGTATGAATTATCATACACTCTTAATCCTTTTCCCAATTTTATTTGCTCCGATGATAAAGCTACCATAACCACTGGCAAACTCATCGAAATTGACTATTCAAAATGAAACCTTCAGTGAAACGGCTGAAAAAAACTGGGATTATGAACTTGATGTGCACATGAAGACACAAGACTGCTCCACCTGCGGGACTGTATAGGCGGTTGAATGCTATCTTACGCTTCATCAGCTATCATGTACATGTTGCCAGAAAACAGAATCGCTAATTAGAACCGAGCTGGTATTGCATGGTGAAACCTGTTATACGGAACGTATTGTTAAGTTGAACTTTCTCAAGTTCCTCTAACTTTTCTAGTAGCGGCACACGATTATGCATTTTCATGTTCCCATTTCGTAGATTTGACGATAGGCCTTGGGCTACTCGTTTGCAAGCAAGTTTGTCTTTTACAGGACTGTTCACATAAATACGGAATTGTAGTGATATAAAATTTGTCAATCGTTTTTTCATGTTGACTTCAATACCTGGCCCATCTTTTACAGTTGGAGTAATTTCTTGCTCAGCAGTCGTGAGTATCGAATATGCGATGATTCCACTCGACTAACTGTCTATGCTGAATGCAATTCCGGCAGCACATGGATTATTAACCACGGATTTCCCTGGGCTGACATTCCCCAAAACCATAAATTACTTTCTGTATTTGTATCAGCACTAATATTATATCAAACACACTTCTGATATAATGTGACCATGCAAACACGTGTAACGCCCCGACATTGTTGTTCCGAACACGGAATTATTGAAACCTGTGCGATTGATTATGGTCTTTCTTAATGCATGAAATATGTCTGTTTGAAATAAAATTTATTTTACCATTAGACGCGGGCAGGTATCCTGGTACAGCAAAATCTCAGAACAATCGTCAAAATGTTTTTTAAAAACTAATAAACTACAGCATCAACTAAACTCATATCCCTCATGCTGACGCAACTGTGGAATGTGTTTTTCTTATTTCTTCCATCTTATGCAACCTATGCCTCAACGGCACAGTTTACAATGCTATTTTGTACCTTTACTTGCGATCTGAGAAAAATGGTAAACGGTCACCAATTTGTGAGCCGGAGTGAAATGGTATTGGTTGATCCTGCTTTGGAATTGGCAGATTACAGGTAAAATTCCAAGCAACATTCATTGTTCTTTTGTTAACGGCCAACTACCAGTCACTTTTTTCAGATCAATGTAAAATTTCTGAAACAGAAACCGGAAATAGGCTACAGGCTTTCCCAGTTAATAGCAGTTTTACTGTTAGCTTTCTGAAAAATAGTGAAAACTCATTTCATACTTTTTAAAGTAACCTAGCCATGCAAAGTTTACTTACCCATCCACAGTTAGCTTTCCATTCAACTCTTCACTGAACACGGAAATGTGTCTTTTATTTTCGATCGGCACTGCGCGACAACGAATTCACGTAACTCCGAAGTGTTTTGATTAGAATGTCTAATACTTACGTTATAGTCTGGGTAGAGATAGCGATCATTTGTTGCAGTTTAGGTAAAAATTGCAAAAGCACATATGCTATATAGAACTGAAACTCAGTTGTTCATTGCTTTTCAGAAGATTTGTGTGGTATTTGAATGAAGCAATAAAGAAAACCGTGGGAATGTCAGTACTGTGATAAACATTTCTTTTCGTACAAAATTGGTGGGTAGGAAGACGCTTGCTGGATTGCTTTCCAATACACATGATAAGCCAACTAAAGGAACAGTTACTGTAACTAATATTAGTATAACTTATTATTTGTACGTATTATCATTACGGACGATTCCGGTGGCTCATATGGACAAAAACCTGTGTGAAATCAATCCAACTGGTGTGCATCAAAACTTGGGGATGTGCAACATGTACAGGTTCAAATTTTGATCAACGTTCTCAACTTTCCAATAATCCGCTTCGTCACGCTCAGGCACAGCAAAAAAGTGTTACACCACTGGTGACTGTGTTTCATTTAGACCTAATCATCCTAATTATCGACATGAGCAAACTTGCTACGATGATACTTAGTAGTTTTGGTATATCCACTTCATTTGTTCCACGGGAAAGCTGCTGAAAATTGTGCATGCTTTTATTTTCACTATGGTGTAACCGAGATTTTCTCAAAAGAACGGTCGGAAGGGACAAATCAATATAATTTGGTTGGACGAATTTACAAACACAACTAAACGTTCCTTGCACTGGAACGTTCTTGAAAAGAGTGATTGCATATTGAGCACATCATTTTGTTGACAAACTCGACTTTGTCTGATCCACTAACAAATTCAAATGAATCTTTAATGAAATTTGTCTAAATCTTCAGTTTTCTCAAGATTAAGTTGGCTACTGACTAGCATGTCTAATTATGGTAGGGTGAGTTTGTCACTAGCATATTTAGTCTAAGTGGTATGTGAATCATTTGCGTCTTCGGCAAATCGGGGAAGTGGGGCGCCGATGGTCCACCCTTTTCAGGAGACGCGTCGTCTTATTAACAAATCGCAACTTTAGGAGCAACTTTTTCCATTTAAAATATTTAGACAGCTGAGAAAACTGAAGGCTAATTGAGTTGTATATTCGAAGACAGGGAAGTCTTCTCAATCTGTCTGCCTCAAAGACGCTTCCACATCCATCACGTCAGATAGTAATGTAGCGATATCTCAGGAGGCAGTTTTCTGTAGCAGCCATCCGGGCGATCAATATCTACGGCTAAAAGTGACCGATGGTAACGAGAAACAACATGGATTCCCAGCTGGTCACATTGTGATAGGCATGGTTCAAACTAAATCAGGCATGCTGCTCAGAATGAAAAAAGATGATTTAATTAGTGCCTGTGTATTTAGTAGTATGCTTCCAAAAGTATTTCGTATTCCGTGGTGATAAGGTTTGCCTAAGATGAACAAGAACGGAATACCATCCAGACCGATGCTCTACATGTAAAACTTCTCCCAACATGCGGCTGCACAGTGGCTAGTTAAACTCCTGGAACCCGCGATAAAACATTTACTGACATTCAGTTTAAAAGATGCTTTTCAATTTGTAGGCTCATCGGCGAACTTCAATGTAACGCATAAGAAAATGCTTTTTCTTGATATATCGTCGTTATTTGTTAAAGTACCAATGAGGAAAACCATCCCTCTCTGTGTGACCAACTTAACTTCGGACTGTCCGTGGAAGATCTTAAACAGTTGTTATTGTTCGGCACAAGCAATATCCAATTCCTCTTTAACAAGGAGATTAAACGTCGGGTTATTGATGTTGCTATGGACTCTTCACTGGGAAGACAGGGAAAACAAACCACATCAACTCATTCATTTTGATCCATTTGATCGATTGCAATCATAACACAGTCAAGAAAACAGTATGTCGTACAGTCTATTGGGTCCAGGCAACTTGTCGCGAAAGGTCGTCAGGCGGTCGCAATCCGAGCAAGTTACCCGCATCTATGCGTGCCTAAATCAGTTGTTCAAGCCCTGAGTCTTCTCCGGTCGAACAAGGCCGTGTAACCCGTGAAACTAATTGTCCCTATCCAACTGTCCCAGCCTGATCAACAATGACTGACCAGATCCAAATTCGTTCGTTTTCCCAACCACAACAAAGTAGTGTTAATCATTTATCTGATTGCATTGCCCCTTCAAATACTTTTGATCAATAGCATAGTTACTTGTCACTTAATTTTATATAATTATACCCACCAAGAAGGAGAATTTATCGAAAACGGTCTGTTCGCTGATGCCTTGTTTACTGTGGTTTTTACTGCCTGGCGTAGTGAAAATAAATAGTGTGCACCTAGATCAGCAGCTACATGCATACTTGTAGAGTTCACCAGAATATTTGTTTCTGACATCCGCGAAGAAAATCAGTTCGAGCGATTCGGCTACACTTCTTTGTGTTTATGCACCAGCTACGTGTCACACGAATAATGCAAATGAGCCGTTTAAGGATCAACTACACACCAATGAGTGGCCAACTGGATATGCCGGGCGACGTCAAAACATGGGTTTGGGCACGATTTAACGCACTCGTCGAGGGTCTCTGGACATCATAACATTGGTGTAGTCGATAAAGACGGCGATCAACTGTCTGATCTGTACGTTGCTCACAAGCAGACAAACACACATTTTGATTCCAGTCAACTGAACGTGAAATCACTATGTGACCTACCCAACGACAGTACGAAAGCTGTGAAGTACGTATCATGCGGATGATACTGGGGCTGAATAATACGGGGACCGTAGGCTGATTAGTACCAAGTTGTTTATTTAGTTCTGCCAGTCCGCCTACTGTAGATCAGCCGGACAACGGCAAAAACATTCCAAACTAATGCAGAAGTAAAAATGAAGACGCGTTCCTAAGTCACGTTACTGTTGATGCAGTAAAAACACACTCTCAGTTAGCTACTATCAAACCTTCTTATCATCCTAGTCCAGAGGGTATACATCCTGTTGCTCTCAAATATGGAGGGGATGATATTCCCCTTATTTTGCTTGATATTCATACACTTTCTCTACCATTAGGCTCCCACCCTATCCAATGAAAAAATCCTAAAATTCAGCCCGTTACAAAGGTGGCACGCGACAAGACATTACCAATTATTGTCCCATTAACCATACTTCAATTTGTTCTAGTGTTGGAAAGAATAATAACATGTCGCATGGTTAAAGTTTTATCATCACAAAATCTTCCAAGCCACTCCCAGCATGGGTTCCTC
>JTDE01006242.1:0-24749 GCA_014338405.1 Paragonimus skrjabini miyazakii
GGTTGAATATACAGGGGTAAACGTTTTGGGGGGAATTGGGTTGGGTCGGATTTTCACACGACTGTGCTTCGAAATTCGATACAGACACCTTCATTCCCACAGAATTTCAATGCGTGAGAGACAGATTAGTGATAGCGATTTAGAAAAGCCTCCATTAAATTCATTGTTAAACGGGCGTATTATTTTGCGGATGCAGAACATGTGAATGTTCACTTCGTTAATCTAACAAATGTTTCGGTGTTGCCTGTGAAACTGCACTAGTTGGAAAACAATGTAATCGCTAATTCTCTTGTTCGTAGGGACACTTAGTTTAAACTGTGTGACGAAATGTCGTTGTGTATCTCAAAGAACGATTAAGGCGTCTTTCTAAAGCAATCAGTAATCAACCCTTCTTGAGGTGGCATTCGTGCGCATTCAAGCACTCTTTCATTTTACAGTTGAACCGTTCGCAATTCATTCCACTAATTCGTCAATTTTCACGTTAGTTACAGTGAACAGCCTATGACTACCTCATTGTTTACACCTCAGTACATCAACAGCTTATCAACCGGTGGCACTCTTTTTTAATGGAATCCATCTAATTTGGCCACTATGCGCCAGATTTTGTTCCACTCAGCTGAATCCACTATGCGCCTACAATTCTATTCAACGTTTTGTTTGTTTACTTGATCTATATGCAGTTTTCCAAACTATTGACCAAGGTCAAAGTTAGCAGCTAGGATGCAATTAATAATAGTGTCCTCGTTACGATATGGTTTTAAACCTACTCATGTTCACAGGCAGCAACTGCATTGACTGTTTCCGACTACCGGATAGGTTCAACAAGAGTAAAGTTCGAATCTACTGATTACTTTCCGAATTGACTGATCAGACCATCTAGGTGAACGCGAGAGCTGTGACGGATTGTGAACTATAGTTAACCTACATCAACGAAAATCCCGTCACGTATCAAGAATCGAAAGGATGCTCTTGGTCATTTCTTTTGTATTCTTGTTTCAACTCCACCTACCACAAACTTGCTCTCTTTCACATATTCAGGCTGTAAATACCACGACCGTAGAGCAGTTGACAACAGGTTCGCGTGCTCTTTGCTTGCAGGGTAGTCGGCTGTACCAGTAGTTATGATCTACATATTCCAAACCAGTAGTTATACATGAAAAGCAGTGAGGAACTCCATCCATTCGATTGCGTCGTCGGTTAAGCGTCTTTCTAGTAACAACCCACGATTGCAAGCATAAAGCATGTTCAGCGAATGCACTGGTATTTCTATCCTACAAAATACGATCAACCGTAAACAGAATCCTGGCTAGACGAAGGAAGTTACGGTATCTTTTCTACCTTAGGACTGTAGTAACCAAATTAGTTATTTCCTATTTATTACCATCACAGTTCGAGGATAGGCAGCTTTCTACGGTATTTGTTCAACATTGGGAAAGGCTTGTTATTCGAGATGAATTGTGTCCAACGGTACAAACGTCACGAAAAGCAAGTTATAGCTTAGTTATAAAATTTCCCTGTCACAAGCGATACTAACAACACTGGCGACCGAAAACAGATGAGAGATTTGGCTGGTGACGCGAAGAGTTACTGGTTCAATCCACCATTCAAACCCTCTACCTGTTTAGTCCAAACACGAACGAAACCGGTCTTAAAAAGTCGGTCGAGAGTGTAAGTCAAGATTTGCCATGTTTACAACCCATTTTTTGATAAACGCAATGCTCGTATCTGTAAGAAATTATGGTTATGTACATATGGACTTATAGATATATTACTGCTTATCACCGCTATTACGGTAGGTTACAATTTTGCTGAACATGCCCTAATAACTTATTTGCGAAGTCGACGTACTATTGCTTCTGTCGCAATAAAATATTGTAAACTGGTTTATTGGTCTCGCAGTCATCAAATAGAACCGCAAGGAATAATGAAGCCTACGAATACGTGAAAAGAAACTAAACCTATTTGGATGCTTCTCTTTCGGAAGTAGCCAATAAGAACTGCTTTCTTCATTTCTCTAGCAAACCCCTATGTAACAGAATAACTAACAAATGACATGGGAATCGAGGTGAGTTCGACTGACATTATTCTCGTTATGCAACGGCTTTCAGCTCAGCTGTATTTTGTTATATCCTTATAGTTTTACATGACTGTGAGATACATATACCCTGAAGGGTTTTCCTCCAACGTTAGGTCGTACCCACACTCCAACGCATAGGCTAGAACGCATATTTGTTTTTATAACTTGTTCATTTTGTTTTATAGCAGCGTTGAAGAATCATTTTTAAAAACGAGTAAGTGTTATTATTGTTACAATATGTATGGACTTAAAAGTGTGATCTTCCTAATGTCTGCACTTTACAACCTATAATGAGATGAATCGAGATGTTGCTCTGTAATGTATCTCTGTATGCATGCCGTTCATCAAAATACGTATTCCATATAGAAACACGATTGACAGCCTGCACTAGTACTGCTCGCTTATTTCCTTGCAAACAACTTTTTGGGACCACAGTTGTTTTGTCTACAAGACTACAATTGTAGACAGTCAGAATGGGTACATGAGTATGCACATAACGGTTTGTTAAGCGTCTTGTTAAAAAGGGACTCTTGGAAATGGGTACCGAAGACTACGACTAATGGAAAGTATGTACACCGATCGATTACAAATCAATATGGTTAGCGACTAACAGGGCACAAATCATGGCAGTTTTCGAAGTATCTACGCAACTATAACGTTTATACAACACTATAAAATGCATTCAAATTCAGGTAGACTTTCCAGCCATCACATTTCGAAAAGAAGCACTAGACTCGAGTTCCCCTATCATTAGAACTCGTCAGTAGTACATATCCTCACCATTGCTGAGACTAGAACTCCGATCACGCCTTCATGAGGCAGCCGTGTTGACCACTGCGCCATTGACCTCACATTAGGCATGACCGAATTATCATATGTGAAACAGCAACCACTTTTGCTTGTGAGTAACAATCAGATTACCCGATCGCCTTGAGAGGAGAAGTAGTTCAATCTGCCTGAAAACCAAAATCTTTACTACTCATTAGTAATCAAAATACTGCCTAACAAATTAATGAGTTTTGTGATTTCAACTTAGAGAGAAGTCCTAGTCGAGAGGGTGATCGATTCGAGTTAACAGACAGTAACTGTGTCTCCTCTCGAGGTGATCGGGCAACCTGATCATTACTCACAAGCGAAAGTGGTTGTGCGTTCACATATGATAATTCGGTCGTGCCTAACGTGAGGTCAATGGCGCAGTGGTAAACACGGTTGCCTCATGAACAGCGTGGCCGGAGTTCTAGTCTTGGCAGTGGCAAAGATATGCACTACTGACGAGCTCAAATGAGAGCGAAACTCGAGTCTAGTGCTTCCTCTGTTCGAAAGGGGCCGACTGGAAGGTCTATGGGAATGCGACAGCCGCGATCAACTATGGGTGATGTTCAACTTGAAATTAACCAAATCCCCGACTACTCATCAGTAAACCATTAAATGTTTCTGAGTTTCGTTGTCTGGATCACCTAATTCTCCACATCCCAATAGCTCGTTAGAATTGACTCGAGTTGGCCATGGTGGGTAGTCAGTTGCCCGAGTGTACATATACCTAGAATGGTATTGTGCATTTGCCGCACGTGAGTCTAATCTCTTAAGTGGTACTGCATGTAGATACTACTACTGTGACTCCTCGTTGTCTCAGGAACTCAAATACTGATCGGTGCATATTTTAGTTGGTAAGGTTGTGGGGTCAAACTGTAACCCTGCCTAAAGTGTAAGTTTCGGCCCAGTTTTTCATTAATGATCCTATTCATTTAATTTCCTCACAAAAGTTTGGGTTTTACTTTTCGGGGTTGTGATTGTTGGCCTTTAGTGCATGTTCATATACGAGATGAACCCAACTATGTCCATGACGTAATGGATATTTCATCGGGCAGCGATACGAGAAAGAGAATGTGCACTACCGCCGAGATCAAATAAGACTGAAACCCGGGTTTAACGCCTTTTTTGCAAACAAGATGACTGAGATGTAAATGAAACTGTGAAAGTTGCGAACAACTGCGGGTGGTGTCTAACATACATTTAATAAGATTAATCAATTTCTCTAATATCTCTAGACGACTCTCAAGTTTCATCATCATTTTCTTACAAAGCGATGTGACCGCTTTGTTGCGTCTCACGTCATCAGTAGCAAAGTTACCTGGCGTTCTCTAAGTCACTGGAGATGATGAACTCTGCAACCTGACTACATTTCATTTTTCTGTATCTATCTATTTCAGGTACAAAGTCATCTTAGTGTTTCTGATTTAAGTTCAGAAGTTTAAACGATGAAAAGAGAAGTTTCTATGGGCCGCTGCTTCAGCACCAGTGACAGTAGCATCCACTCTTTTTGTTATATTCCTTCACAAGATCATGAATATAAGATTATGACACTTCACTCCGTGCATTGCTGAATATATGGTCGAGCCGAATAGACTCCCAACGTTGCAGTCTTCATCGAAGCTACCACCTAACCAGTCCCAAACATGTTCATGCGGATTGAAATCTGATGATTGAGGTGACCGGGACACGTTCAAACTCTCTTGATTTCAAAAACCCTGGTGACTTGTGACTTCTCCTGATCTCTGTGAAAGATTCCATCGTTGCAGTTGCCAATAACATGGCAAATATTACTTTTAAACCGGCTCATGGATTTCATAGGTCGCTATGTTTCTGAAGACTATTAAACTGCTTCTTTCGTTGTCAGAATAACGCCTAATTTGATTGGAATTATTGTTATCTTGTAAGGAAGATAGGGTCAAATGGTGTCTCAACCAAGTACAATTGTTTCTCCGCACTGAGGTCTAATCATCTCGTGTGCGATATTCACACAGGGACTCAGTGGTCTAACCCACTGTCAACAGTAGCGTGATAGAGCACACGACAGTCACGCTTTTCTAGAACTTTCTGCCAGCACCGAACAACGATACGGATGCATTCCTAGTTCGTGGGTTCTTTTGATCGCTGATCGGAATGACCCTGGAGTACGACCAATTGAAGACAAGATGGCAGTCTTAGTGGTCGGTTTTACCATAAGGTACTTTCGTTATGCATTGACCAAGGTTTTCTAGAAAAATTCTTCTCCGTTCGGTTGATTCCTTAGATGTTGTACCTCCAGGTATAAGGTAGCGTTCTATTCATCGCCTTGTCTAAGTTCGGGACATCTATAAAACACGGTATGCAGTATATTAATTTTTCCATTTGAAACATGGCTACATCTTACCGCTTCTCGTTACCGCGTGACGTGGTATGCTGTAGTATCTGCCCAAAGAAACCGTTATATCCAATTCGGCCCGCCTGATCGATCACAAAAGTACGAGTTTGATGTGGTGTCATAACCCACTTCTAGACGGTGATGAATACTAGACCCATATGCATGACACGCGAACTGTGATCAATCACAAACCTACAGAGAATAGAACAAAAGTAGTTACCTGATATCATCAAGTATTAACGTGCGACAACCGTAGGCTATAATCGAAAAGCTAGTCATCCATGTTACCTACTAGATGTGGATGTTGTTTGTAATGTAGCGCAGACTCTTGGACAAAAATAAACAGTTTCATATGCAACGATCATCCCACATAGATCCGATAAACACATTCTGTTTATCTCGTTGTATACGCTCAGACCTACTACACTTTTGCAAACGTGATCTAGCTGATTTTCTCTCAGCTATCAATAACTATTACAATTTGCGGTTGCTATGTACCTCAGGGTAAATTTCATCCAGATGGTCTTTGTCAGCCATGGATTGTTTGTTTAATCCCCACTTCTCACGCTTCTGTACGTGTTATCTTTATTTGTTTACCCGACTTCGTAACCGTCGACGGTTTCGTGTTTGAAGTGAGTGTTCTTATGTTAAGTGTCTTCTGCTCCAGTAATTGGTGTTATGATCAAGAAAGACCAAATCATCTCTTTTAGTTTACTGGCTCGTCTATCTTGCCTACTGTGGGAATGTTTACATAATCCATTCAGTTCTCTTTGGTGAAAATGTGACTAATCATCAATGCAGGAAGAAGACCTGTTGCGATATGTTAACATTTCGTTTACTGTCATCAGTTGCCAACGTAAAACATGCAGGTTATATATAAAAGACAAAGAGATCGACAGGATATGTACAATTGTGTTTTACGTTTGTGATTGATGAGAGTAAACGAAATGTTACCATATCCAAACATCTGTCTTCTTCCTACACTGATGAAGTTATCAAGGAGAACTCAATGTTTCGCTTGACTAATCGGTCCGCATTCCACATTTCAGTTCGTCACATCTTGTTTTAATGTTGGTCGATCAGCATACCGGGTTCCATGAAATTGTGTTAAGTCGAACAAATGGATGTATGTCACATACGGGGACGGATGAATAGTCGGTATTCACCAAGTTTCACAGGAACGGCGGCTATCCATGTGTCTATAGCAAAATCAAAGAGGATTAGTTACTCTGAGTTAGCTGTTGTTTGGTTAATGCATATCCGCGGAAATGCGCCAGGTCTGCATGAAAGCAATGCAGTTGACATTGAATGTATGTACTGGATCCGTACTGGCTAACCACCTGGCTAACCACCTTGCCTATTGTAATGCTTCCTACTGCTGACCCTCAAATCAACACTCCACACCTAATTTTACCCGTATTTGGAAGGATAATCCGGCCAGAAATCGAACCCGCAACATTGCATTCTGCTGAAGAATGTACATATTTGCCTTCCTGCACAATTTTCAGTACAGATTGCTCTAAGCACCACCCATAGTTGATTACAACTTAAGCACCCAGGTAGGCCTTTCGATTGACTTACTTCAAAAAGAAACACCGAACTCAGGTTTCGCTGTTAATATGACCAATGCTGAAAATCCATCTGGATTTATCGATTTTCGTGGTCAATAATAGTCAAGTCCTATGCAATTCTCAGTTTCATTGCTGACTGGACACTACGTATGAGGCATCCCACATGTTCAGCGGAAAATAATGGAAACCTAAGCACCATGAAGCGGCCGAGAGAGGCTCCGCTTTTTGCTCTCGTTTAGTTTTAGCGATTTGGCTCGTCTCTGGCATAAATTCCAGCATCGATACTTAATTGTATGCTGTTAATAAGTTTTGTCTTTTGCCTTGCTCTCATTAACATCAGTCCCAAGTGTGAAAGAGTACGGAATTCCATAGCATCGTGGTCATTCTTTCACGGTGATTTTAGGTTGTTCTTCGGGATTTAGGCGTGGGTGGCCAACAGACTAAGTCATATGACCAGTAATAAACAACAAGCTGGAAAGCCCGTTTGATGAGACGCTGGGTGTCGTGGTATCGCCACCTTGAAGTATTTAAACATTCTAATGGATTGCCAAGCTGTTTTTTTCTTTTTCAATCAGGGTACTGCGTGCGATCGAACTGTGTTAAGTGGAATGAACCAATGGTGATAGGTTTGATCGAAAAGCGGAATGAACTAGTCGAAGACATCACAGGTAACGTAAACTATGCGTAGTGAGACGGCCGTAGCAACAAGAAACGTCCACTTGCTCTACTCATTCTGTGGAAATGGATTGTTTGTTTAAACAAGTATGGAGAGGTTCATTGAGACTGGCAGAGTGCCATACTTTCATAATGTATTGGTCTGAACAACGTGGGCTGCAAGCCATACTACATTCCAAACCATCGTGTCCGTCTCTTGTTCAAGTGTGTATTGGCATTGGCATCAGTTATGTGGTATAGAGCCGTGTCATGCCTGCGATTAACAAGGTGAACAAGTTCAAAATTTTCAACGACCTACTGTTCTTGCAGTGAATACAATATACTGTACGTAGCAACCGGATTGTTTAGAGGAAAGCATTATATCCCAAGAAAAATTGGAATGCTGCTTGGACGTATTACTGATTAAGTAAAGCCGTTATATAAGAAGTGTTTCTTTTGAGCGAGTCAAGCAGATTTGTGCGTTCATAAAGGATGTTTTCAGCTGTACTCGATTTTCACCATATCACATAGTAGGCACTTTCATGGGTGTGATATCTTAGACCGTCTTCTGGTAATCCATACTTGTTCCACGAGTCGATTCAAATGTTTGCATAACACAGCAAGCGATATGAAAGAGTAACAGGCGATTTACGGAGAAGTCTTGTGACTTGAATGACCTTCATTTTCAAGTATTAAAGCTGCCCGAATCGATCGGAAGCATTTTTAGTAATCGGATTGCAGCATGTCATCTAATTGATTAGTGATATACGTCATCGTTCTCACATCGCAGTAAGGTATATGCAGATACATGGAATGTTATGCGCGCATCCCAGTTGACCGTAAATCAGGCACACATGCAAAGCTTCATTTGCGTCTCACGTCGATATTTCGCCCTAAACTATCATTTTACTCCACTATACAGTGTTTGCTAGAATAGCCTGATACAGTCGAACCCTTGATTTTGATTACATTACATCAGCTTAAACGATACTGTTGGACAGCAAACCATTAAATTGCAACAATACCAAAAAAGACCACGTGGTTGAGTCTTTACATTATGTTTTCCTGATATTGGATCATAGATAAGAATATCTACAAATCGAGCATATTCAAACTAATATCAATCAACCTTATCAATAAAAATGTTAACGATGGCAATTTTTTAAAAACTGATGGTGGGCTCCGTAATCGAAGATCTATTTATTATTAATCGAGTTGTAAATCTGATTTCTTAAATGTCATACAAACGTAGAATTTGGTGACAGTTTATCATTGTTTTTTTTTATAAACGTGTCATTTTCAGAAAATGACAATTCCATATGGTTCTTGCTATCAGGCATGTTGATAAGTGACCAAATTATCGTAGCTGAACAACCAGACTATTGAGCATCTGAATAGACACACTGAGAGTTACTTATCTAACCACATACAAAATGTGAGCAGTCCGTCTAACTAACAACTTGTTATCACAGTATTCTGAGACTAATACTCCATCATTATCCAATGTTACCTGTTATCTCAGATGACACTTGACTGTTGTTCAGCTAGTTGGAAGTAGACTCGTTCAGCTATATTTGAGTTACTGATCAAATATAGTGAACACTTGGAAAACTCAACATCTCACTCAGGTCTACAGTCAGTAGTCAGTGATGAACAGCCGTTCATTTGTTTCATATGTTGACGAGTTAGTCCATTCGTACTGATACGCTATGCGCTGTCATCTAATCGGCCGATTCACATAGTGCCTGAGAGGTATTCGTACACTGAAAAAATTATCTGTCCTCGTGTTTCAAATAATCATTTTTTTAGTTGACCGCCAGATTACAAGGCACTCCCTTCGGATACGATCATCTTTGGAACAAAAATGGTGTCTATCTCTATTAGACAGGTTGATTTTCATGCATTTCTACAGGTTTGTATGCTGTGATAGAATTAGTGACAAATCAGTAGTGCTATCATTAAGGTCTGAATCACACTATCAAAAGATGAAGTTTTTTTTCAAAATGTGACCCATGCCTCACTGAATAGCCAATTTAAGCTGTTTAACGTTTAACGAAATAAGTAGCTACCACTGCTAAAGAGTAACTGGTTAGTTGTATGGTTACGTACTGTCTTATTGGTTGGTCCACACTTGTTAGACGATAAAGTGTATCATCCAAATTTGCTGAGGGCTCCAAATATTCCACATACGCTTATTGAATACGTGCATTTGACAAAGTGCATGCGCAAATTTATCTTCAAATTAACTCTTATTGGTGACAAGAATCGTGCTAATTTTAGAAATCGCGATTTACGTTGAACAGTACTTAACACTACGTGGTATATTTGACTAAGATGTTCATACCGATGTGAGGAAAACTATGTAAAGCATTAGACATTGGGTGATATACGGCATATGGAAACACTTAATCGCCGTGTCTTGAAAAGTTTCGCATGGACTCCTTTTTCCTGAAGTTAGCAGTAGATTGCGGCTGAAATTTAGTGACGGAGGTGCTTGAGCGATGGATCGGTCGCTTGAATATCACGCACAAAAACCACTGACAATCGATACAATGAGATAATGAACACATTAACGAATATAAGTGGCAGCGTCTTGAAAGCCTGAGCCATTGCATAAAAACAGTGTCGTCTGGACATTGTTATTGTGGTTTTTTCAGCAATTATTAAATAACTTATATGTGTTAAAGCCCTTGATTGTTTCGGCCAATTTATCCGTCCTACCTTACCTGATAATCTGGTACTGTCAATCCTCATTTAACTCAGACCTGTCAGCAATCCGTAATTGACCACTACCAAAGAAGCTAAACCCGACTTCTGAACAAATTAGTCTGAATTTCGCTGTTTACCCGTCCTGACAAATAAACCCTGGGTGATAAAATCAATATCATCTAGCTGTCAGAATCCGGGGTACATATTCTTCACGTGTGATTTTGTTAAGCACAAGTATAATTTAGATTTCCTTGAGTCCAATTTCGAACTACTTATCATCAGTATTCCTGTCGGCCGGTGCATATTGCGAGTCAGCGATATGTCGACTAATTAGTACGTTTTTAAGTCAAGCACGCTGTTAAACGCGCATCTATAAAAAAGATGGATGCTGTTCAAATTATTGTACTACATACGCCCGTACTCGACACACGCACTCACTCTTTCACAAACACGTACAAGTTGAATGTATATCTTTAGGGTGTACTAAAGTATCACGATCAAACCGGTAACGTTATTCGGCGCGACCGGTGACTTATACCCGCAGTGACACAGTATACTTTCACTGCCATCGTGTTATATCAAACATGCGATGTTGCGTCTTTCCTGCGCGTGGATCATAGTTTTATCGCTAGATGCACAGGGTTTTGTGGTAGTAAGCCAGGTTCTATTATTTAACTGTGTTTACTGTCTTCGTTGTAATTACGTGTTCACTACTGTTAAGTTGCACTTTTTCTACTGATTATGTATCGCTTCTTGTCGACCTGACTTGCTAATGTGAGATTGCGCGTTGTATCAATCTTCATAAAATTCATCCAAAACTTCTGGAGAGGATGTCTTATTGATTTATTGTGTGGTGTGGCAATGTCTGCATCAAGATTATTGTGGTCTGTTTTTGAACAATTGCAACACGAATTTCGTACATGACTCTCAATCTCGTTGACCGGAGATGTATTTCACAACCTCACCGTCTGCTCACTTCACGATTACTGTATTTCGGGAAACGCCAGTCGCGAAAGCCTTCCTTGCGTAGTAATCTCTGACAACGACAGCAGGAGCATTGCACAAAAGGTGGAAGAACTATCAAGAAGATTGGACTGCAGGTATCTAATGACGGTATTCAGACATCTTCACTCAGGTCAGCAGCTGGGGTTTCCGTTCGTAGTGTGAGCAATGCAGCGAAATCTCTTAATGCATCCACTTTCGCCAAGCTCAACAAAAGGCTGAGAATTTTTAACACAATATAGCAATGTACATAATAGGATGCAATCAAATAACTGTTGATACTATTCAACCGATGTGTCTCATGAACCAATATACTCAGTCTGAACTCGGCTCACGTCGCTTTTATCGAATAGACGACTGGTAACCTTCTACTGAAGTTGCCATGAATAATCTTGTCATTAGCATTCTCTAAATACTCCATGTTGCTGGTGGTTCTGTTCACGGAGGCACATTGATCAGGTTGTGTACGTGTCACCAACTCCCAATAAGTTGCAATGTGGATCTAAACGTTTGGTTTGTAAATCCATTTCAAACTTGAATTCTGATTCCAAAGAAGTAGCAGAACTTGGGTTCCTGTAGTCGGAAAAGTCAGTATCCGAAGAATGAAGAACATCAGCAAATCATTGACTTCGTCAGTCTGGTCGCCCATAAAGGTTGGATCCTTAGGATGCATCACCCGTCATTCTAAGGTAATACCTAATCGAAATACAGTCCGGCTAGCGTACTCAGAGTGGACGGAGCGAATTTTTTCAGGTGTTCGGTCATGACACTGTATGTGCACAGTAGGTTATATAAGTATCTCCATTATATTTCTGTTAACGATTGCAGCGACTATGATCGTTTGACAACTAATCCGCTCCTCTTTTCAGAAACGTTGGTGTCTGTGGTCCTCTACCCATTCTTTTCTCCAGTTTTGCTGGTGTGTTGCATGATGAATGGTCTGCCTGTTCTTTTCGTAGTCCAACTCTGAATCTTATTTCTCATCCTTATCCAATCTACAATGCACTAACGTGCACTCGTAGCATAAATGTTTCTTGTATTACACTTTAAATATCTTTCTTCTCAGTTTAGATTTTATCATTGCAGTCTCTCTTTCTCTGTTTATTTTCCCAGAGGTCAGAGTTTCCTTTTTGTGCTAGCCACTTAATTGGCTAATCACCATTGACCGGCTGGATACAAAGGCCTCACTCACACAACTACTGTTCTTATTCCTCCGGGTTCACACTGGATGCGTGATGTGTAGGTGGAACCACAAGTGGTGCAGCGCATGATGGTAAAAACGCAGGCGTCCTTTGGCTTCGGTCATTGTGACAGGCTAATCCGTTTTGGATGTCACCAATCATGTATGTACGTCACTCGTCTTCGTCGTATTTGTGTGATCAGCGGGCACAGTGAACATCGAGGTCAGTGTATCTGCTGAAAGTACTGTGACAAAACAGTGTTTTAAAGGCTAGTCATTCTTGCTTCTCTCTAACCAATCCAGTAAATTTGGCTTCCGCATGATCTGTATTTGTGTGTTGCTGCCAAAGGCGTGACTTCTGGTCTACTGGTCTCAATACCAATTGGTGATCTTTTAAACGCGTTTTCAATCGTTTACCGACAACGCTTACGTAGACTTGGCCACACTCTTGACAGGGAATAGAATACACTATACTTGCTGTTTCATGAATCTCGCCCGGATCTTGAATCTTACAAAGCTTGGTCGAAGACTGTTTGTGGGTCTGTTGGCGATTTTAAATCCATTTGATCCCATACTGCTCTCCGTCACCTCCTATACTTCCTTTATATAGGACACGGTAATGATACTATCCAGAACAGTACATAGTAGTGTTCTACTGTATACGTTTAGCAATAGCCTGAGGCAATTATTCATTATGAATAACTTCTTTGGTAGTGCTATTTCTCCTTTTCAGACTTGTGAGATACTTTTATGATTGGTCACTGTATGAAATAGGATTCTCACACTGCTTTTTTGCGTGTGATCGAATGACTTCTGTTGAACGACAGCATAATGTTAGTGGTTTTTGGTTTGCGACATAGGCTCATCTGTACGGTTACGTTTGATTGACTCAAAACATGTATGGATGGCAGTGAGGAGTTTGTTTCCAACTATCGATGGTCTCATGGTAACCTTTTGTCTCCGCACGCATGATTACAACAAGTGTATGATCTACGCATCTCAGCCACAATGGTGAGTGATATTCTTGGAATGCTGTTCTTTCAAAGAAATGTACAGCGTCTTCGACAAGCGATCCAGATAGCACTACTTCCAGTAGTCTATCTTGCTTTTGTTGATATGCTGTGTCTCCAATTGTAGGTAGGTCTCTGTGTACATTTTTTTGTACTTACCACGTTCACTATAGAAAGCTTAGTATGTTCTTGCTTTCGAGTTTATATATACTTATAATCATCATAAGTAATGTTTATTTGTCACCCTATTGACGTTAGTGTTCAATTACTTTATGTAAGCTGCGAGAGGTGATGATTTGTGTTTAGGGAACCAGGTGGTTGTAATCTGAGAGGACTGGAACCCCACTGTGTTAGAAAGTCGTCAATAACCCCCGTATAGAACAGACTTTCCGAATTCAAACGGATACAGGTCATAATTAACAGATGTTTTGAAATCTTTCCATACATATTCATTCCATATATCAACTAAAAGTTCAAAACATCCCTCAATCGCTGACGTTTTTTTGAATGTATGTAGTACAGTGGGTTTGGTTATGTGTACTTAGTTATCTACCTTATAAAATTCACATCGTTTTTGTTTTCTCATTAAAAATGTTTTCTTTTTCAGGCCCGCTTTTTGCTTTCAGTTAGGAACAGGAAACGCACACTGCGCTCGAAACAGATTGACTATCCTACGAACAGAATAATATTAGGTTTCATTAAGCGAGACTGGTCCAGTAAACATCAACCGGAAATTGAAAGGTGAAACAGCGGCATCTCGAATTTATCGAATTATTGACGGAACTCACTTTTAGTGCAAAAGTAAATCAAGAAAGATTAGCTGGAAATTCATAGTTAACTTGACATTTCCCCCAACGGTGCCTGTGGGTTTTCATCCGACATCGCCATCGAAACGGAATTTGCGCGGTAAGGAAATTTGGTCAGCTCATAATGTTAAGGTTGTATCGATGCATGCAAAGTTTCTTATTCTGCCTAATTACCGAGGCAAGTTGCTGAGGGTGTTATTGTGGTGGATTATCAAACCGGAGGTGTGAGTGTTCCAGTACTCGGCGGAATATCGCAACGCGGGAGTGAGTTACGTCTAAAAGCCCACAGCGTGTGGATTGGGGACAGCATGGGCGACCGTATGAGTCACCGCTCAATTGGATCGGACCAACAGGCAAGACATGGCAGGCAAAGTGGGATTGACGACCAGATCGTGGGCGTGGCTATTCCAACGTTCGGAGGAATATCTCGACAGGGTCGTATAATACGGTCAAAGCCCAAGACGGACATATTGCGAACAACACGGGTGACATGATGAGCCATTGCTCAACGAGATCGGATAAGCGGACGAGAACTGGCAGGCGGTAAACCCCCGGATATAGGGCGCCGATCACCCACATAAACCACGCAGAAGTGCACACGACGTGTGAGCGGAAACCTCGGGGTGTTGTGGACTAAACTTCTGACTCATAAACGCCAGCGCGCGCGTAACATGGCAACTGGCGAGTTGGACAATAAGGATTGTGCTTTATTGGTCGCCTATTTGCTACACTGGTGCCGTGCCCTGAACACGAAGCAATAAAGTTGCCATGGCCAAACCAATTTGGGGATGGAGACGTGGAAGAGTGGCTATCGGAATTTGGGGCGATTGCGGCGTGCAATGGATAGAAAAGCGAAGCACAACCCTTGACGGCATTGGGAACACTGCTCACCCGACAGGCAAAAGCTATGTCTTGAGCAAACAAATAAAGGCCACAACATCCTATCAAGAAACATGGACCGCATTGATTCAAGAGTTTTCAATTGAACAAGATCGGCAGCGGGAGGTGGATCGGTTTTATGGCGCCGGATTTTGCGACCTACAAGGCCCCTTGTTCACTGTCAGCACTTATTACGACGGTTGACGTTGGGCTTACCAAAGGCAGATGAGAAAACGAAAGAAAGATGGGTGAGGGAGCGGGTTATCCAGAGTTTGCCGTCGGCGTTGCAGAAGAGAGTTTTTATAGCCGAGTCTTGTTGGATCATGGACATCAAATGGCTTGTCGGAATTTCACAGCACCAACCCGTACGGATGCAAGTTGGACGATTGGAATCAAGGAGCCGGAAGGGAAAGTGGAGCAGCTGACGAGGGTAGTGGAAGGGGTGAAGACGAATGTGGAACCAAGAGGAAGTCAAGTTAAACGAGCACGTCAACAACTGCGCCGTAATTATTGTTCCGTTTGTAATTGGGGTGACACTTTACCCGCCAGTGCTCTAACAAACGTCTTCATCCTTGTTTTTCGGTGTTAACGGGTTATTAAGGGGACGTTCCAGAGGTAAAAGCTCTGATCGAAGAAGAACCAAAGAGTGCGTTAGTATTTACGGGGGTGTGGGGTGAGCGGTACTTACGAGTAGAGTGCGAAGATTGCCTGTCAAGTCCGGTAACTGGCATGAAGTTACGGCCGGAGAGACGGTGTTAGGGGTACATGGGACTGAGAACCTTGAAATCCAGATAGGCAATATCAAGCCGCGCCACGCCGTGTTAGTGATCGACGATGTGAAAGAGACGGTAATAGACGCCAATCTGCTAGGTCGATTGAAAGCAAGCGTAGACCTGGAGAGGAATGAGTTTCGTATTGATGGTGCTGTCGTGAAGTTGCATCGTGAAGAGACCAAGGACCAGTGCCGAATGGACAGCGTCTCTGTGAAATCCCTGCGTGAGTGTCCGATCCAAGTCATTAAGCAGTGTTGTAATGAGTTCACTGACTTGTTTGCTAACGCGGACGATCAATACGGATACTGTACATGGGTGGAATACACAATAGACTTACAACCGGGAAAGGAATGCAGACCAGTATACCGGGGAACACCATTCAAATTGATCCCGGAATTGAAAAGACGATTAAAGGAGATGTTGAAGAAAGGAATAATTCAAGGGACAAGCAGCCCATTTGGTTCACCGGTCGTGTTGACTAGGAAGTTGGATGGAAATGTAGTGATTGTCACTAAACCTATTTCTCATTACTGTTGTGTTTATTATTCAGCGTTGCAGCGATTGATACGCGGGTTCGAGACAGAGGCCCAAGGGTCCCGGATCCAGTCGGTTTTTTTTGTTCAATGTCAAGCGGGCGTCTGTTGATAACAATCTGGACAATCCCGCTCGAGAGACAAATTGCTTGTTCTGTCTAGTTCAGTTTCTATTACTGCTGCGTCGAAGCTAGCTTTGGGGTTGGGCTAAGTTAACTACTTTATTTCTGTATTCCTGGAACTATCACAATTGGCGTGGCGGACTTCTGTAAATTTCTACGATGGTTTCTTGTCCACTTGAAATTCTCAATATTCATTATTCGTGAAGAGAAATCTAGGACTATTTAGAACGCTTCGAAATATGGTGTCTCACGGCCAAAAAGCTAAAAGCGGAAAAGAAGTCCGCCCACTTCCTCACGGTAACTGGTGCAAATTCATACAGTTAGGCGAAAGACTTGTCATTTCCTGATTCATCAATTTCTGTTCCCTACGAATCCCTGAAGAAACTACTACTTTCACATGTCCAACCTGTACATTTTGAAGCAGCCGAACGAGCCAAATTTCATACACTCATGAGAATAGAAAATCAGGATATTAAACAGTTTATTCTAGAAATTCAGACTTGTAGTGACCAGCGATCGTGTGGCTTCTCTAAGGATCCCGGCTGCAACCGTGTTTTCCCGCTTGTCTGTACTGTACGCATGATCCTATGTACGCCTGCTTTAGGAGGCCTGATATAAACTTAGTGCCACTTTCTTCAGTCGTACAACTAATTGCACGCAGCGAATGCTTGTCCCTTTTCCTAACGACTTACCTATTATTCTATTCTTCAAGGTCGTTTAACCCGAACCTTTTCGACCGTTGTTTAACGCATTCGAAGGTTCCACGCACTTTTCGCCTGGCGCGCTTTTGAGTGCCGCCGAGTGGGCAGTGGCTATTCACGCGCTTCTTTTCTTTCTCCTCTTGGTTGCTGCCGTTGATCCCAAACTAGGCTAGAGCTAACTACTTACGTATTTGCAAACATTGCTGGAAATATACGGTTTGTTTCCAAACCCTGCTGTGTTCTCTACTTCAATGCTTGTTGGGACTACGTTTCGATTGTTCTTCAGGAAAGGCGTTTTAAATTGTTAGTTGACGAGGGTGCAGCGCATGTCCACTTGTCCCCTACAAATTGGTGAGCGGTGGTGGCGGTAGGCAACCTTCGGACTAAAGCAGCTCGAGGTAATTTCGAAGGCCAATTACAGACTCAACTCGTGATAATTTGATTGTTGCAGTAAATCTGTGTGATCTACAACAGAAACTTTTACTGCCTCCGACTTCCACTTTCCACTCAGCTAGGACATTATGTAAACAGTAACAAGATGTCAAGGCTGCTATGAATGATGAGCCGATGATTTCATACAACAGCTACTTGTAACGATCAGAAGGTCGACAAGGGCGGCGGTCCGAAAGAGTAACTATTAGAAATACAATGGATAATAATCATCCTGTACCCGATCCAAATGCTACCCGACGGCGGAACAGCCGTAAGTCATGTGGTAGCAAACACTCTAGATTGATCTGTCAATTTCGTAACGCTAAGTGACACAGGTGTGGTAAAATCGGACATATTCAATCTGTTTGCCATAGTTCAAGGTCAACTTTTACACATTCCAGTTGTGACGATGGTAACTTGAGTTCTTACTTTCAGTCCATTGCTCTTACTGTGATTTCGACTAATTCTGTTCATTCTACGCACCATATAACACAATCGTCTACTGTTAACGATGGTCCCCAACATTCCTTCACTGTCGACACTGGTAGTATTAAATCCTTTATTTCTGTTGCTTGCATGAGGCGGCTGGAGCCTTCCGTTATCTTGAAACCTGCTAATTTGTCCGTTAAGGGTCCCAGCCAGCACATGGGATGCTCCTAGGACGGTCGGCCGTCCTGCGGGACGGTCACAAAAAAAGCTGTTTGAACGCGTAATAAATCACTTAACTGTTAAATAAATATGAAACGTCAAGTTGGATACATTGTGGACGGATTCGGTGAAGATTATTTGTCCGAAGGAACTTGTTTGTGTCCGTCCAATCTGAATGAATTTACGCTCGCGAATTTTAAAATTGCTGCATGGAAAGACTACGTGGGTTCTCGCGATCTAATATCTACCGTTTTACCAAAATGTACGAATTTGAACACCTTCATGGTAGCAAGGAAAACACTAATTACGGAAGTAGTGACACGTTTGAACTTCTACTTGCATAATTTGATTGAGATTTTTCTAAGACAGATTTTGTTGCTTGCGCACCGACGGAGGTAGAAATGATGACCAACTGTGGGGCAACTCATACGGAAGAACCATTATCCCATGACTTGCCCACTATTTCCACGGGTCTGATTCCAGCAGAGTCACCGTTGGAGGTCACCATGTGAACCAGGTAAAAGTGCAGTTTAATCGGATTTTCATTTGACAGACGTCGCCAATGTGACGCCAGACGTTCCGGAGAAGAGACGTTTACGAGAAGTCTGCCATATGATTGCGCTTCAAAATAACATGTCAACGGTTACCATAAATGTGATGCTCACCGAACCGCGTCATTTATATCCCAATTGCCGAAGGATGCGAGAACGTTGCTGGGTACCCCTCACACATCAGAAAGCAGGATAAATGATGGAGGACATTATGTTCACTTCGGTTTAAAAAATGTCCTCGACAGAGTGCTTAGAATGCATGGACAATGTGATACTGTTCACTTGCAACTTCATGTCCATGGGATAAGTTTGTTTAAGAGCTCCCGTACCCAAAAATGGCCAATCCTTGGTCGTTTAACCGATCCGAAGAGTGCCGTGTTCATCGTCGGGGTATTCTGCGGTCAAGCCAAGCCTGGGAACGTGAACGAATATTTCCAAGATATTATAGACGAGATGATGGACATACACCTACGTGGATATTACCATGGTGGTAGCGATAAACGCTGCCTATTTCACTTTGATCGCCTGATTGTTGATGCACCAGGAAGAGCATTCATCCGGCAGGTAAAACAACACTCCGGTTACTTCTCATTCGAGAGGTTCTGTGTGCGTTGTGTCTACACCCGTAGGCATGTGACCTTTTCGCACAGTGATTGTGCCCCCTGGTCTGACTATAGCCTACGTTCTCGCCTCCGCAGGTACATCACACTGGCGTGTCACCATTCGGAACTCTACCGATTGATATGGTGAACTGCTTTCCGTTGGATTATATGCATTCGGTTTGCTTAGGTGTTATGAAGAGGTTGATAAATCTGTGGCGTTGCGCAAGCATACAGAAAAATATCCGACTGTCCTATGTTTCTGTCCACCAAATCAACCAACGAATCGATTACAATAAATGGGCAATAACATGTGACTTGCAGAGGGAGTGTCGTACGCTGGAAGATGTAGACAAGTGGAAATCATCCGAATTGCGTCAGTTTCTGCTCTATTTAGGTCCAGTGGTTTCGTTTGGAATCCTTGATACAAGGAAATACGAAAAGTTTCTGAACTTGTCCATTTGCATCTACGTTCTAAGTAACGAACAGTTGGCGAAACATTATTTATCATTTGCTGAGAGAATGCTGGTGAAAACCATCGACCAGTTTGGCGCGTTATACGGCGTGAAGAAGGTGTTCAACGTTCATTGTTTAACACATTTATGCGAAGACGTTCGGAGACGTGGACCCCTTGATAGGTTTTCAACATTCCCATTCGAGTCACACCTAGACCGTCTGAGGCGACTGGTGCGCTGTCTTACTTTACCGGCTTCGCAACTGTTCCACAGGATTGCTGAAAGGAACGACTGCGATTTCCTCGAAGAGCCAACATACGATGATGTACTGTTTCCGCATCTTTCACTGTGCTGCCGAAATGCGGGTGTTGTGCTTGGTTGTACATTCTATTCCGATAAACAGCCTAACAAATGCATCATAGTGGACGGAGCGCCTGTAGTCATAGAGCTCATCCATGGGGAACGATTACTTATCAGGTGGTAGGCTCAGGTGGAGTTGGTTTTCGAAAAATGCATTCCATCCGTCGGCTTGAACATTTTCCGGTGCAGTTATTTGTCGTCCACAACCTGTTGGAAAACTACAGCTGATATTTACTACAAATGTTCACGTTTTAAATTGAAAAACCATACTACTGTCTATCCCATTTTGCACGCAATAAAGCAATGATATGTCTTTTTTTTGTGCATAGTAATTGTGTCATAGTTACACTAACCGTTAATTTCAGATGTACAGCATCATCGAGTTTGAGGAATGATCCGTGGCTACCACATACAAATCATGGTCTGTTTCCCACGGATGGGGTCGAAGCAAATACTTCGTTTACTCTCGGAGCGTTTGCCGGCGTTGCCATCGTCAAAGGAATACACCGCAAAAGTTCTAAAGAAAACAGATAGAATTTATTCCCGCTCATCTATTCACTTTTAGATGACTTGCGGACTGCCTCGCGGTTTGAAAGTATCCAAGAAGAACTGTCTGAGTTGCCCTCCTCCGATGCCACAATTCAAATAGAAGACCATGACGTACGCGTAATGTAAGCAATATTCCTCATCTTTACAGTTTGTCCAGTAAACGAGTATTTAGGCCGGGCTTCACATCAGGTGATATGTGTGTACCCAGAAAAAAGGCGTTCTCTGTGGACATAGAATATTCACTGCCACCGCCGCCATTGCAGTGCATGGCTACTGCATCCGTCAGCACAAGTCCATAGACAGACATTGCTTTTTTCTGCAACAGCCCTGTCGCCTCCAAGCAGAGAGTGCAATAGCTAAATTACGTGATCGACACTAATGCAATGCTTTTGGCCATGAAGGATAAGATTGAATTATTGCACGGTAAGCGTTCACGGTGTTAATTAACCCCAAAAAAGAGGACTTCCAGAAAGTTGTTCATTCAAACGTGCGCATGCGGGAAGAATTGCACTCCATGCGGTTGGAATTGAACGCTTTACGGTTCATGCTTGTTGAAAGCCCAGCAAGACATTCTGACGGGTTTCCAATGCAATTCCCAATGAACTCCGTTGAAGATGTCCAAATTCTATACAAATAACTTGAAGATCGCGGATTACATATCAAATTGGTAACTCATGTAAATGGTAACGAACACATATTTAGACGGAGTATGTGGAAAAAATCGGCGGAAGAACAATGAGTAATTGCGCAAGAAACATCGTGGATACCCTGATAACGGAAGAGCTAGTGACCAACATAAACTGGAGGGGCGTAAACAACAAGTTCTTCTTCGCACCCGCAGCCTTGTCGCAGCTCATTGTCGGTATGGTTGTCCATACAATAACAACTAAAATGCATAAGATGCTATCGTGCGCCAGAATTTTCCCGGTTCGTCACACAAGACCGTGAAACAAAAAATCAAGAGGCGGATCCAGAAAGCTCGAGAACGGTTTGCGCGGCTGCCGAAGAACAAAACGCTCCGGCACATGGATCCACTGGACGAGGACACGGACTATCTGTTAGCATACCACTAGAGTTGTCCTTTTTCAATTATAAATATAATTTTTACGGTGAATTGCGTATTTTTCCCGTCAGACGCCCTTCTGTTATTTCGTGATAAACCGGGGTTGGTTAAGCTGGTGAGGACGTGCAGAATTATCTGTCGCAATTATAATCGTTCAATTAGGCACGGAAACGGAAAACATAATATAAACCGTGCTGATCGGAAATTTTCTCCGACCGTTCTATAAGTGACCTGAAAATATTCAGTTAGGACGCCCATGGGACACTCATAGGACGGTCGTACCGGCTGGGGTAGTAGTGGACATGCTTTACCAATTCTTAGCGGATGTGAACTTTCACTCACAGATGTACAGTCCGTCACTTATACATGCCCATTTTTTGTTATTCGTTTTGGCCCATCTATTATCGGTCTTAGGTGTATGTAGATTTTGAAGCTGTCCCTAGCATTTTCTGTTGAATCTCCTGAGACTGAACATTCCGTTTCTGAGTCTGTTTCATATTTGAAGTTAGTTACTGAAGGAGTATTTGCAATCGAGCCGGCACAGACAAGAACCCTTCAGCGTACGAAAAAGAAACGACGTCACCATTACTACCCGGACTTTCATTTGAACTGCGGCGGATGTGGGGATTGTCACTAAACCTATTTCTCATTACTATTTTTTTATTATATTGTTGATAACAAGCTGGACACTCATGTTCGAGAGACAAATTAGTGGTTTTGCCTAGTTTGGTTGTTATTACTACTGCGTCTGGGGTTAGGCTAAGTTAACTATTTCATTTCTGTATTCCTGGAACCACCACACGAACCTATTGATTTTGAATCGATTTCATAGAGCTGTACCGAATGACGATCAAAGACGCGTTCCCGATGCCTCAGATAGAGGAGTTATTTGCGTACCTGCAAGAAACTAGTGTACTATCCCTCATAGATTTGCGTTCCGGTTGCTGGCAACTACCAATGGTACTGAAGGACAAATGGAAGACTGCTCTCTTTGTGATCGGACAGCAGTACGAGTTCCTTAGAATTTCGTTTGATCTGTGTAATACTCCAACTACCCACAGACGTCCCTTACTTAGCATCCTGGAGGGTCCGGAGGGAGTAACCGTATACGCAGATGGCATCGCTTATTCTCCAAGACAATATCGGAACATGTAGACAGATTGCAAGCAGTGTTGCAACGAATCGATGCAGCCGGCCTAAAACTGAGTGGTGAGAATTGCCAAAAAGGCCACAGTTCAACCATTTGCTTGATACATACAGTTGTTAATGGAAAACTCCAACCGCTTCAAGGAAGCTGACATCCATCAAGAAATTCCCAACACCAAAATCGAAGCGGCAACTGAAGTGTTTCCTCAGAGTGATCGGTTACGACTCAAAATTTACGCCGGG
Organism: Paragonimus skrjabini miyazakii; assembly: GCA_014338405.1. Lineage (NCBI taxonomy): Eukaryota > Metazoa > Platyhelminthes > Trematoda > Plagiorchiida > Troglotrematidae > Paragonimus > Paragonimus skrjabini miyazakii. The sequence goes on from JTDE01006242.1 coordinate 23,248, forward strand.
TTTCTTCCAGAAAACATATCCACTCTTTCAACTGTTGAGTAAAGACAGCAAATCTGTATGTACTAAGGACTTTGGTGTAGCGTTCAACGAACTCATACAGGAAGCTGCTGGCATTCGACGGTGCCTGACGATCACCAAACCGAATTAGTCATTCACGGTGTCAGTTGATACAACTGATATCGAAGTCGGGCAATTCTTCCAAAACCGTCGGTGACAACTGAGTGTGCCAGCCGAGTACTGACGGAAGCAGAGGAAAAGTGCTCCACAACGAAAAAGGAATGCCCAGCTATTGTCCGGGCGCTGGAGAATTGGAGGACCTATCTGATGACGACCACCTTTAATGTCGAGACTAACTACAAACCCCCGACCTGGCTGAAGGCGGCAAAGGATACGCACGGACAGCTGGCGCGCTGGGCAGTTCCATTGCAAGGGTTCAACTTTACCATCGGACATGTCAACGGCACGAAAAATGAGGTACCCGATGCACTGTCGCGACCAATACAAGAAAGTCAGCTGTCGATTGGAGCCATAATCATGAACGCAGTATTAGCTGCCGGTAAAAACATCCTGTTCAGTCAACAGCAACACCCTCAACCACGCGAAGTATGTGAACATCTACCATCAGGCACCGAGCCCAAGACGTTGTCTTCGGGGCTGAACGAGCTGTTGCAGATCTGAGACCGGCTACACCTAATAAATGGCCAACTCCTAGTCGAGGTGGAGGTGCAGAACGGTCGCGACCTCGTAGACTGCCATTTATTCCAGTGGACGAAAGGGAACACGTGACTCGACTGGCACACACAGATGTTCACATGGAACCAGAACGCTTGTTCGGACTACCGCGGTGAAGGGTATTTTGGCCTACGATGTGAACAGATGTGATTGGTTTCATCCGAACCTGTACCTACTGCCAACAGGGCCCAGGGACAATGAGGACAACACCGCTGATGCAATCGATCGTAACAGAGCAGGCTATGCACACCCCGGGGTATACACATTTTTGGTCCACTCCCAATGAGTTCAAACGGGAATCGCTGTATCGACTTTCGAAGTTCAGTCATGTGAAAATCGGGCTCAAACATATCTCACCACCAAATGTTCGTATCTGCAAATCATGCCTCTCCTGATTCTAGGCGGCACTTAGACCTTGACCCAGATGTTTTTGTTTTATCGCGTCAATTTCGATAGTTGTGCAAATAGCCAATTGCCGGTTATTATACAGTGCTTGAATGATGAGCTTGTAATGCACCGTGCTGCTGTGTTAATGGCGCCATTTTAATTTTCGATTGTGTAGTAGTGTGTATTGCGCCGCCATTTTATTTTGTCACGCATACTCCCTTCCGCTTCCTTCCAGGCCCTCGAATACGCGGGTTGGCAGCGTCCGTGCAACGGGCTGAGGAAGATGACCAACTAGAGCCGGATGTTGGCGGGCAGTGAGCGTGAGACCACTTTTGATTGGTGGGCCATTCCGGAACGTGGGACCCCGTATATATATATATATA
>JTDE01006242.1:24849-36453 GCA_014338405.1 Paragonimus skrjabini miyazakii
ATAATTAAATCTCTCGGTATCCGTGTTGTGTTCAATACACGTTTACTGTTGATTCTTGACTTTTTCTTCTTTCGCGAGACAGACCTTCTGTGTTTCGATTAGCAAACGTTGGACATCGTGTGTTGTTCTTGTGATTGGCTTTCTGGTATATTACATGTCTAACTGGGTTTATGATTCATGCTTGATTCTGTTGTCTGCTTCCAGAGGATTACCGTTGAAACCCTTGCTTCTGAAGAACATTGTCCCCGTTGTCTCCATGTTGTTCAAAGTTGGTCTACGAGTGTAAAGGGTAAACGAAGCCAGAACGTCTCGCTTGTCTGCTACAAGTACTTGTGACGCACGTGCATCGCCTTTTTGGAGGTCGGTTCGTCCCGATTATTTTTGAACTTGTTGACTGCTCAAGAGAATTCTGTTGGGTATGAATCACATATCATGTGAGTATAGTTCGTCTTTATCCTGTATGGCACAAAACTGCAATTGGTTCCCGGTGTAGTGGTCTAATCAATCAAATAATGAAAATGATCAAAATATGATAATATCAAGGGAGAGTTGTAACGGTAACGGATAGACTCAAAACGTAAGCGTACAAACTAAACGGAAGGCTTATCAGTAAAATAGGAATTACTCTGATAAGTCAAGGTCCACTGGATTGAAGAGATCACCACTAGAGGAAAAGATGGCGCCAGAGATGAAATCCGGAACACAACCGACGAATAATTCCACACAAGGCGTGGTATGATAAGCGTTGAGCGTCAACATATCGGCCACTATGCGGAGCTGAAATATTTCACCGTCCAATCATATTATCAGCCAAAAGTATCCGCACAAATGAAGGGGACACAGACAATGCGCGGTAACTCCCGTTTATTCGTGTTGACGATTCAATTCGAAAAGTGGTGGTGATGGTTTGAAACAAGTGCACAGAAGAAGTTAACAAAACGGTATACACAACAATGTAAAAAGTGAATTATGTAATATAATTATGAATTGTGGACACTATACCGGAAGCGCTCCGCCAAGTGAAACTGTTGAGGTTGTCTAATTATTGGCTTTGATAGTTTGTTCTATAGTACCTCGGCATTGTGATCCGATATTGCTTTGATTACTTGGGATCGCTGGTTCTTTGCTATGCCTTGCTCAACGTCTTCGTGGAAGATGCTACAGTACTCAACATTGATATTCAGTCTGCTTAACTCTTGATGATGTCTGAAAATTCCAAGAAACAGCTTATTCTGGATTGTCAGCTGAATTCAGTCGATCAAGCCAAATGTGTTATTGATTCAATCTCATGTTCTGGTTCCCGTTGTAGTTTTAACAGTCGTAGGAGTGTTCAGGTTAGATCCGCGTTGTTGCGGCCTGAATTGAAAGAAAAGCAGTTTAAAAAGTTAGCATGCAGATGGTTTTATTGCGAGCTAAGTCAAAATTAGAGGATGCTAGGTTAAATTCTTTGTTAGAAGACGAGGATGGGGATATTTTTAAGGAGCACTTGGAAGCAGAAAACAGTGGTGATAGAAATAAGCGAGATCTCCACGTTCATAAGTTTCTCGACGATTGTGGGGTGCATTTGAATTCGGTGACAGTACGAGCTATAGAACAGGCACTCGCCACGTCATATACAGAGGTACGCTGCGCACTAGCTCCGCTGTCTCCAAGCCTGACACTGCCAAAGTTGGAACTTGGTGTTTATCATGGCAACCCCATGAAGTATTGGAGATTTGTGCAACAGTTCGAAGCTATGTAGAATCTAAAGTGTCGGATGCTGGCCAGAGACTTCTTTACCTGATATATTATTGTCAGGGTCGAGCTAGGGAGTCGATAGCTAGATGCTTCACGCTAGTACCCACCGCTGGCTATTGCACATCACGGCAGTTGCTAAAAGAACTTCACGGACAGCCTTAGTTTGTCGCTGGATCTGTGACAGATGGGCCGTTGCCACCGATTAATATGTGGGCAACAGCATCAGGGCAGTTCAGTTCAGTTCAGACCACAGAACTTGAGGCTGGTAGCCAGTTAACGTCCAGTTTCTTGCACCAGTGAGCTCAGTTGATCCCACCGTGCTGCATTTTCTGAATTGTCCATACGAATGCAGAACTACTCCATTGCACTAGGTCAAATGAACTATATGGTCAATCTCAAATAGGTGACGACACTAGAGCATATCGTGAGACCTCTGCCCTTGCATCTACAACGTAATTGGGCGGGGGCTGCGGATCACAATTTAGCATGGCACGAGAACCGTCCTGTAATGAACTGACCGAGTTTGTCTCGCGTTGTGCAAGGATTAGGCACAGCACATATGGTCAGGTAGTTAATAAAAGTGAACGGAAGGACTCGAGGCCAACGCATTTTTCTGGGAGCAGTCGTCAAGATATGTGTAGTGAATCTAAACACTATACAAAATTCAGGTATGAACTCGAAATCAAAAAGGTGATAAAAATGGAAATGATCAACTCAAAATAGTTCACTAAAGTGCTTTGATTTAGAACTCCACTACACCAAATGTAGTATCCAATAGATACAATCCGTCGTGTCGTTCCCAATGAATCTTGGATGTCAACAGCTGAGGCAATTCCAATGACAGATGAATAAGAAACTTTGCCGCAATAGTCGTTTGATTCCGTTAGCTTTAAACTCTCCAAAATTCAGTGCACCAGCGACCCGAAAAGTGAGTGAGTTGTATTTACTGATTATCGATTAGTTCGATTAAGTTGGTTTAAACGTTGGCTGTATACGTGAAGTTGAGGAAAGTGAAAAGTGTGAATAACAATCAGAATTTTGAAATAGAAAATAGTGTGCAAAACGTTACATACGAAAAGAGGTCTCTTCCAGTCATCCAGCCTTTGCGTTGGCCAAGTTGGAGCAGAAGACCGCCGTGGAAGTTGTGCCTCGTGGTCTAAGAAACACGCCCTCTAGGCGTGTGGCTCCTTCCTTGCTATGGAAGTACCCGTGATATGGGACAGCTTGCGACGATTTGGATGCTGCTTTGTTCGTCTCAAGTTGTACCATCAGGCCTCCGACTACAGGGTCAAGTCGCGCTGTGGTGTGGACGGCTGCAGTAGACGTCACCATAGTCTACTGCATCTCACACGCGCAGTCTGTGGCTGAAGAAGACGGTGGACAGAAGGGTAACTGCAATATGGCTAGTACTATTGAAAAGCATACAAACTGGGTATACTGTCGGTGAAACCTGGCTCGGTACATGGTTCAGTGTCAACCTATGCATTCTCAGACCCTGGCTCAGATACCTCTTTGGTGAAAGAAGAAGTGAAAAAAGACCTGCTTGAGCGTATCGGTATTTCAGGTACTCAGTCCACCTACCACCCGTTGCAAGAATATCCACTCGAGGATTGTTCCTCTAGAGTGGCAAGAGTGGTTGATATAAACAATGCTTATTCAGTGACCGATCTACCCATACGACCTGTGCCGTCCATAAAAGAGGAAGCCCAAAGATGATCACATCTAAGAGATCTGCCGTTCGATCAGATTCACAGTGCAGAAGTGATCATTTTTGTCGGCTGTGATGTGCAGGAGGTTCACTGGGTCATGGACCAGAAACTTGGAATGTGCGGGCAAGCCTACGCAGTTGAATCATTACTTGGTTGAGTTCTTAGCGGCCCGCTTTAAATAAGACCGCGAAAGACTGTCCCGATAAATTGCATCTTTCATGGTGGAACTATTCTGACAGATACGGTCACCAGGGTGTACAATAATGAGCTCAGCAATATCTTGACTTTCGAACTGTCCGTTTCACAGGAAGACCTTAGAGCACTGTCAAACGCGCGTAACTCAGTAAAGCTAGTCAATGGGTGCTATGAAGCTCCTCCTCCATGTCGGAATCAAACGATGCTTTGGGGCAATAATCATGCATTCTCGTCAAGAAGGTTTTCATGCCTGCACAAAAAAGTCTACGGAACGAAACTTTGCTTTACAGTACAGCGCGGTCATTAGCAGTCAGATCGACAAAGATTACGTGGAATGGTTCCAAATACCCGATTGAGCCAAGCTGTCTCAAACAGTGATATCTGCCACACCATTTCCTGATGAACCTTAAAAACCGGGCAAGTTACAAGTTGTTTTTATTGTGCAGCTAAGTTTTAGGGTCACTCCTTGAACAACAGACTTTATCAGGAGTCGGATATCACTGCTAAGCTGGTAGAAGTGTTACTTAGGTTCCGTGCAGAAACTAGTACCGTTGCAGCAGATATTCAGGAAAGGCTCGTGCAAGTGATAATACCTCGAAGGGATCGCGGAGCGCTCCGTTTCCTTTGGTGGGTGGTAGGCAATGTTGACGTACATCCTACGGAGTATCAGGTGAGATCACATCCATGCGGGGCCAAGTCACCCCCCTTCTGCACTAACTTTGCCCTACAACAAACAGCCGACGATTGTGGTCATATTTTTGACGACGTGACGAAAAGAACCAAGAAGGATTATTTCTACATTTACGACTACCTCACGTTACTGCGAGATATTGATGTCGCCAGGCGGTTCGTGAAGCAGTTCTGTAGTCGGCTTCTGAAATGAGACTTTCGGGTGAGGAATTGGATCTCAAACAGTCGTGAGTTGTTGTGCACTATTCCCCCCTCAGAGCGCGCTGATCTTTTGTGTGAAATCCGAACTGAACCCCCACCGCTTGGACGTACCCTGATTGTCCAGTAGGATACAGAAACCGATTGATTTGTATTAATCATCTCCCTACCAGACAAACCGAACACCAGAAGAGACCTGTTATCATGCCTGTTCACTTTATACGATCCTTTAGTGCCTGTTTTTTATGGTCATTGGCGGGGAAGTGCTTGCTGTAGGCACTGTGTCAAGTAGGCCTGGTTTGGAACGAACCCGTTAATGTTGATAAGCAACTTGAGCGGGAAGACTGGTGCAGTGGCCTAAGCAGCCTAAGCGATATACATGTTCCCCGTGGTATTCGACCTAGTGAAAGTGTCGATCTGGAGGGCGGGGAACCATATACTTTTGTAAAGCATCGGAAGTTGGTCGCGGCGCCGTGACTTATGCATGCTTCTGCACAGCAAACAAGGAGCGGTGTTCCTCAGTGTTGCTTACAAAGTCCCAGGTAGCTCCATTGAAAGCTGCCTCTATTTCCTGACTATAATTAGTTGCCGGTGGTCCGGGCTTGCGAACTTTTGACGAATAACTTTGAGTCAATGTTCGCATGTGTATATTTCTGGACGGACTGTATGGTCGTAGTTTATTATATCGCCAATGATTGCTAGATTTAGCATGTTCGTTGCAAACCGAATAACTACCATACACAATTCAAGATCACCCGATCATTGGAGACATGTGAGCTTGAAAGACGGTCCAGAAGATGGCGCTTCTCGTGGAGTACAAAAACACGCAGTTATAGAAACCTGGTTGTCCGTTCCTGCATTTCTGAAACAGCTGGCTATGGCTTGGCCTAAAACGTTTGGTGCCGCAAGTGAACCCATTGGGGTGGAGTTGAAGCGGTCATCGGCGTAGATGAACGGGATTATAGTGGACAAAATCTCTCTCTCTTAGGTGCCCGGTTTTTCCAGTTGGCTTAAGCTTCTAAATACTATAGCTTGGTTGTGCGGATTCGAGTCATATTGGCTCCTTACAAAGCATCGACAGAACAATGGTACTTTTAATCTAAGTCACCTGATGTTGGGCGAAATTCATTCTGCTGAGAATGATATCATCCGTCTGGTTCAGAGGGATGGTTTTCCAAATGAGCTAACTCTATTGATGAGGTTGCAGAAATCTGGACGGAAAGCTCCACTGTCGAAAGGAAGTCCGCTTCGTAAGTCGAAGTCTACCCTGTGTGATGGGATAATGCAGGTGGGTGGACGGCTGATGCAGGCTAATGTGGAGTTTCAGCCTAAATGTCCAGTACTTCTTCCTAAGCGTCATCATGTGACACACTTCAGTTTCAACCACAACCGTATGCTTGAGGGACATTGCGGCTTGTCGCAAGTTCTTTCATTAATCAGGCAAGGGGTTTGGATCATTTAGGGTGCATCCATTGTCAAGCGCATCATCGGAGCTTGCTTCCACTGTCGTCGTCTTAATACCACCATAGGCAAACAAATGACGGCTTTTTTGTTGCCCGTACTAATATAATTGGGTTGGCACCCAGTTGGTGACGTCGGTCTGGACCGTTTTGGCTTAATCAATGTGAAGAAATGTAGGGGCAGGGAGAAAAGGTATGGTTGTGTTTTGAGCTACCTTCAATCAAGAACTGTCCACCTCGAGATCGCACGCCCCATGGGTACAGATTCGTTCCATATGGTTTTGATGCGTTTCATTGGAAGAAAAGGTTGACCTACCAACGTTTATTCTGACAACGGATCTAACCTCACAGATGCAGATGAAGATCTTCAGCGACGGAGGATTAGGTTTTACCATGACTATTACCAGCAAATGCACATTCAATGGCATTACAATCCATCCTATACCAGCCATCGGGCATGTCTATGGGGGCGACTTATACGATCGGTACGGCGCATTCTCGGATCGGTTTGTGCCGAACAAACCCCCAGATGACGAGACCGTGTGTATTCTCGTTGTCGATATGAAACGAATATTGAATGATAAACCGTTAGTGCCTGTCACCTCGGATGTTCGAGACGGGCTGCCATTGTTGCCCAATGGTATTTTGCTTCTGCGAAGTAATCGCGGAATTTGTCTCGAATAGACGACGTTACAACCACATAGACAAAAGTAAGGGCAAGCCAATTATCTAGCTGGATTCTTTCGGAGTCGCTGGGCGAAACACTATCTCCCCACCCTGTAAGCAGGACAGAAGTGAATACGTAAAGAACGCAGGTTTCAATCGAGAGACGTCGTAATGATAACTAAAGAATCTTTGCCAAGAAATGCATGAACTTTAGGTGTGATTGTTAGTTGTGATGCTGACGAAGACGGTTTAGTGCGGGCTGCTGTAGTGAAAACGAAGTCCAGTGAGATAAAGCGAGGTGTCAGACGTCTCTGCCTTTTGGAGGAAGGAGTGACGTACGCGGATGAATGCATTTGACACCTAGGACGCGTTGAGAGTGCAGAGTGTGAGTCATGGAGAGTGGCTTGTGCCTAAGCGTGCTCTTCACTACCGGACTTTCGAGGAGGTTTTCATTGCACTGTTGTTTTTTGGGGTAGGTGTCGCGATTTAATACTGTTGTACCCTGGGTTTGAGGTCTGTTGACCTAGGGCCTAGTCAGGTCGGGAACCAAAGATGAACGGAATGGTCTGTCTGTGGGCATATTTTGGTTGCATTCGGATTTTGTGAGCTGATGCGTCAATTTTCGAAGTTCAGTCATGTGAGAACCCGACCCACCAAATATTTACTTCTATATGTCACACCCCTCCTGCTTCTGGGCGTTAATTGGGCCTTGACCTAGATGTTTTTGTTTTACCACGTGACTTTTGACACACTACGTTTCATAGTGTTTAGCATCCTCTCAGTCTTCGTCCTTTCAGACAGTATATGCACAATAGACATTGCCCCACAAACTGCACTAGCCAAGCGGCATAACTTCAAGGATAGTTTTCCTGGTCCAAATGGAACTTCCCTCATTTTTCCTGACGGTGCCGAACAGTTTGCAATACCTCTGAGTATACCATCCACGGAGTAGCTCGAACGGAGAACCGCTACCACCAGTTGGAAAACGATCAACCAAATTCATACATTCGGGGATGGTGGCCGTAGTCGTCCAGTCAAATATAGACCAATCGTCGTTCACACTAATGAATAAAAGTGCTTGAAGCGCTTGTGCATGATGCTGTTTTCAACTACTCCTCCGCTCATAACTCCCTTCCAAAAGCCTAGCATGGCTTTTTCAGACGGTGCTCACGTACAACACACGCACCGTTGGCAAATGAACACTGAACGCGGTCTGCTGATCAAAGCACGGGAGTGGATGTTGTGTACCTGGAATTTGTTAAGGCGCTCGAACGAATAAACGACTTAGTACAACTTGTGAAACTATAAAACTTTGGTGTCCATAGTAATCTGCTTAGTTGGAGTTAATCCCGGACGTCTAGGGGTTCTTCGAGCAACGGCTAACCTACTTGTAAAGTCCGTCAGTGGGCTGGATCTAGAATAGTCGCGTCCGTATGCAGCGAGCGTCAATGAATTCTGAGCCCGCTGAGCGACCGATTTAGATCCAATGGGGGAGACGGTCGTATTGGCCAGTCATATTAATGAGTTTTTAAATTATAAGAAAATTAGTATAAACTAAAGTGATATTGATACTGAATCCACCAACATACGAGTTCCGAGACTAGTGGCATATGAATATGATCAACTGCAACAGTCACACAATGGCAATGAGATTGGGCGCAAATGAAACCAGGGTACATGTAAACAAAGGCCCAGTATTGGGAATTACGGAAGAAGAACTACGCGAGAACAAGCTTCCACAAGCAAACGATATCAAGATTTAGTAATACATGAAGATTAAAGTTCGTGGGAGTTATTTGTCGCTCACGTAACTTGAATGGTCGTGTTGTAACAATATAGAAACTGTTGCGCATGCAATTGCAATTTTCCGCTGATGTCCTCACCCTCGTTATCTATTTCAGGTCGTCCGCCTGCGTATTATTCAACGTATTCCACACGGTACCAATGTCCATAGAACTGACATTTGATTCTTCCTAAACTAACTTGTGTGAACGATTTGAAAACCTTTTTGCTGTTGAGAATTTGATTCTCGCGTGGCACTTGGCGTTGTGCGGATCACTGCCTCATATTTGTATCACAAATACACTGGTTGTGATTGGTCGTTACGTCTTTTCTCTGGTTTTGGATCATATCGGAACTGTCTGTGATCGCTGTTTTGTGTATAGACAACATCTGTCGTCCTGTTACAGCGTTAGTCTTTGCAAGAAAGGCTCGAAATCACTACGAAGAAGGTTTCCAATGTAAGAAGAACCAAAGAGAGAGGGATAAATAAAGACGGGGAACGTGGTCACAGATTTTCTGCAAAACAGCAATCGTCAAACACTCAACGCAAGCAGCTGCTTTAACTGATTTCTACATTCCTAACTCACCTGTCGCTGTTACCATTTTCGGTTCAACTTTTGCCTGTCCAACCCACACGTAGGTAATGTTCGCGTACCCAGGGCTTGATTACCGTACGCCTTCCTTTTTATAACCTACATGATTAACATAACCCAATAACCGCCTTCTCCCCGTTGGGTGTTGTGAAAATCCAGCATAACGTCGGAACTCCCGATAATTCCACCCATCTGCAAAGCAACTAGAAACTTCTGTTTTTCCAGACCCAAACCAACCTCCTGCAGCCTAACGTCCAGAAATGTATTGTAATGAACAGCCGGTACACTCTGGGCACCAATTATCACCTTCATTTTATTGTCGTTTTATTTATACTTACTGAGAGAGATTCAAGGAATGCAACGAGGTCGCCTTTGACGTCCCTAAAACCGTAGACTCCCTTCGACGTGTGAGCTGTCTTAGTAGTTCCACCTTGCCTGTTTATATTAATTTATGAATGTAAATTTATTGAAAACTGTACACATATCAAAGTTAGTGTGTTGGTGTGAATACTGCAGCCTTATTCGCGTCTTTTTAATTACTGTAAGTTGTATCCTCTAAAATAACAATGGTCTAACGGTCGTCGTTGAATACGCTACCCAAACAGTCCGACGCCTGTTTAAATTCTAATGGCATACTGGAGTCTCTGTGGATGATTGTACACTTTGGTGGTTGGCGCACAGCAGTACTGAGGGTTTAAGGACGCCCACCTTCCTATCGCTAATACTTGTTGCACTGAAGTCCACTTGTTGTATGGCGAGTGTGTCATTTAATAAAGTTTGCTTGCATACTCACCACCTTTTTATTACGATTTCTGAATCGCGTTGGCATAAGGCTTGGGAAATTTTGGTCTTTCGAATCGAAGTACAGAGACTTAGTCTAGTGCATGACGCTCCAAGTCGTTTTCCCAGGTACGAGTTTACAAGACGCGAAGTAGAAAAATATCGTTGAGAAGGGAGACCGAATATTTATTGCACGAAATATACAGAGGAGCTCTTATAGCGCTAGAAATGGCACCGACACGTAACTTAGCTAGAGACCGGTCGTCGGCGAGCGATTAAACCAGAAGAATGTAACACACGTATGTGTCAGGGTTCGCGCCACCGTCACATGGCATGCAGACAAACAATCGGGCGACATGCGAACATTCTTAAAAGCCTAGGCATAATATACAACTAATAGCTTTGGAACCAGTAAACACATTGTACCGTACGTAGGTTAGTGAAATCTCCAGGTCGCCACGCTAGCTTCACGCTAGAATGTTCGTTTTTGATACTCTTTCATGTTCACTAATCACAGAAGTTAATGTCATATTTAAGCGCAGGACCCTGTTACATTTAAAGCGGTTAGTTGGCAAGCTCTGCCCACATGCTCCAGTTTTCCTTATAGCAGCCTTGTTCGACCTCATCTTGAGAATGGCTGTCATCTAGTCCTCCCATCTCCAGCTATACTAGAAGCCATGAATGCTAGCCGTAGAACGTAAGTTCCCGAGCTGTCGTGTTCGGGAAAATTATTTTCCTGAAATAAATCGTTTCATTGGCCTGGTAGCTGATGCAGAAATTGAAATCGTCGAAATCTGCATCATGGCCCATCTCTGTTTGTTTTAACTGACCATTAATTGAAAACCACCTTCTCGTAATTGTTTTTCGAAAACTGGTATGTCTGCCGTTGTTGTGGTCGATTTCGTGTGTAAATGCTGCCACAGGAATGCCGGGGTTATTTGTAATGTACTTTTCAACTCTTGCCGTTTGCTTTTTTTTATTTCACTTCCAGTTGTTTATTTTTTTATTTGTAGGAAGTGGATTATTTTGCTATTTACAAGGCGATGTTTGAGGAGCGCAAATTTCGCACCTTCTCACACTTTCAGGAGTGTCTTCAAAGGTACATGGACGAGGTGGGCGTTATTTATGTTCGTGAGACGAGCCGTAGGTCGAAAAGTGTCCTGAAGTACGATAAGGTAAAACGACGTGGTTTCCTGAAAACCGCGCAGATTTATTATTGTTGTACGAAGTACAAACGGCATAGGACTGTATGCAGGGGTGTGCGACGTGTCTAGTGGGTTAACTGTTGTTAGTTTCAACGAACCAGTTTTCGCGACACATGTTGCAGATCACGACTTCATGTGGTCCAACGAAATTTGTGTCTGATTGTGAGCTTTTTCGAGTTGGAGCACAACCACCCTCTCAATCGTCTGCTATAAGAGTCCCATCCTACGAATCGTGGACTCACCGTGGATGAATTAAACGGGTGCAGGAATCTGTCTCAGTACAATACACTAACTGCCGACACTAAACGGTATGTAGCGGATGTTTACGGGAAGTTTATCACAACCGCTGACGTTGGGATCATCCGCCGCAAGTTAAAACCTGCAATGTCAAGTGAGGTTGTTACGTAAGATTGATCACTGTATGTTAGAGAACCTTGATGAGGTGTTGTCGGTGATTAGTGCTATCGGTGTGGTGCGCACTCTGAGGGATGAATGCAACCGATATACGCATATCTGCTTCGCCCAGCGAATGCAGATTGAACTAATCCGACGTTTCCCACATGTCGTGAATGTGGATGCAACTCACGGG
>JTDE01006243.1:30798-48700 GCA_014338405.1 Paragonimus skrjabini miyazakii
ATCTGGGCTGGCAGCCTTATTACGATTGAGAGCCGAGATGCAATTGCGAGTCTCAGTCTCAGTGGGTGGTTCTAGATTTACCGACCAAGGTACTACATCACCAGTTTGTGGTGGCAGCACGGTAGAAGCAGGAGGCCATCTAAATTGACCCTCAAAGTGTTCCGCCCAGCGTTCCAACCTTCTGGACTTATTATAAATTAGTGTGCCATCTGTCTCGCTGATAGCTTCACTGACAGACGGTCGCTTGGGACCAGTGCCAAGGATCAGCTTAACCAAGCCTCACGATCAGCCTTTAGACTGAGTTGCTACTTATGCTTTATGGATGGTAAAGCCAATTTCTCAACAGCCAGTCTTTGTTGTTGGTGGGGTCGTTGACCAGCAAAAGTAAGAACAAAACGACAACATACCAATGCATGATCTGAGTCCAAGTACGTGCTCCAATAAGAACGACAGTCTTGAATGCAACCACGCCACCTGTGACCAACAACTATGTGGTATATCTGAGACCATGCCTGATTCGGAGAATGCGGGCTCCAGGTATAGCATTGACGTGCACGATGCTTAAAACTAGTGCTGTCTGAAAATAACTTATACTCAGCGCACAGCTGCAACAATCGCCCGCCATTATCTGACCGATATGACGCTATCCCAAACCTGCCACCCAAACAAGATTCGGCCTCACCAAGGCGGCCGACCTGAGCATTCATATTTCTGGCCAGAACGACTATATCAGAGCCACGTGTTGACCGAAGGAGGGCGGCGAAATCCGAGTAAAGCGCGTCTTTGACGCCGACGTCACTACAGTCAGTAGGAACGTAAGCAGACACATTGAATGGATGGGTTAGTGTGAGAGCAACCCTTGACTTATAGTTCCTTCGTTGTGTGAAGCTGTACAAGTCTCAGAGACTAAATCTTCTAGGTGCGACCATGTATCGCTTAGCTCGTATGCTGAATCCGGGCACGATATGTTGTGTGATTCCCGTTTCAAACCCCTCATAACGTAAACACGTGTAGCAGGATCTGGTGGTTTTTTAGTCTGATAGTGTTCGTGACCAGTGGCAGTCCAAAACCATGGGAGGGATGATGTCTGCATGTTTGGGGGTTGTGTGCGATACAGGATGGTATATATACCAGCCGCGTCGGATTAGCTAGATCTGCCATCTATCTCAGGTGCACACCGAATGAACGTGGCTGTTTATCGAGGTTACGTAACAGTTCGGAGTGTGGGATAAGGGGTCATCAAACGTCGAACCGTTGAGGTATCAAATACGATGTGTCAACGCGGTTATTGGTGTAGACATGACCCAAAGTATGTTAATTATGTGTTCGGTCCAGAGGACATCTACAGGTCACGCGTTTGTGTGTCGGCATGACAGCTCGGCGTGGCGTTTGAGAACAACTAATTATGTGGGAGTACCTCTGGTACTCAAGGTATCTGGCACCCTGGCTACGATCAGTGAGCTAGGTTTAATTTGAATCGTCAGCTGTGGATGCGGCTAACGTTGAGTGGATGGTTGAATTTATAGACTACTGTGCTTCTAGTAGACGCATCATGATACCGGGTTACCGATGTGTTGATGCTTTCGCAGCCCACCGTGAGATGCCGAACATAGGACAGATTGAATAGTTTGAAACGTAGAAGTGGAGGTCAGCGATGAAGTTGCACCTGGGGGATGACTGACGCTTAATATAATAATTAGGATGTCATATCAAACAAAGTGCGTTGTGAACTTCGTCCGCTTAGATCAACCAGTGATGATACAAATGATTACCGCTGAAGTTAAAGTACACGTTGGTCCAGTTTTGCCTCTGCTATCTCAAGCTAGATGAGACTGCTGCTTTGTCCTGTTATCCGGATCAGTAACAAAGTAACACTGTTGTTATCACTACCACAGTAGTTGGGCGAATACATACAGCCGCCTTTCCTTTTTCAGTCTACTTAGTCAGTACCAAGGTAGGATGCTGTTCCTCAGTTTACTGTGCGCTGTGAGCGCTTTGCTACTTTGGCTGTCTATTGTCTTGACAATTCTGTTCGATTCAACGGCGCCTTGCTATTCCAGTTATCTACTCGACTACGCACATCAACAACTGATGACTCTCTATTGTGTCAATATGTGATCACCAGACGTGTTTCACCTGGTAAACTGTCATTTGGGTGAGTGTCAGACTGTCGTAGTGGCGTTCAGCCCTGCTCCGCCGATCAGTGAACGAACAGGGGCGGTGTATACGTTGGTGATATTCGTCAGTGCTTGTGATGACCATTCTTGGTCATGTCTGGACTGTACGTGTAATCGTTTGACCGATATACGTGCCAGCAATTCCCGGTGCTCAGTTCTAATGTCTTCTGCACGTGTATTTTTGCAAGAGACCATGCGTAAACTGCACAACCCATATGGCTGGGAACTATTCGGTGGTTGATGAACCAACAACTGCAGAAGTCCCAAACGAGATTCACTACTGGGGCGTATAAAGGCTTAGTCATGCCGGAATGATGTACAAAGATTACTCGCAGCGGGTTTTGTGCATTCTATTGATCTACCATCGTGTGCCTGCGCGATCAGACTGAGTTTCGTTTGCATTACTACCATACCGTTTCATCTCGGGGTTGGGGCTGAGCCAGTTTAAAACCGAGTAATTCCGAGAGATTGGTTCAAGTAGTGGAGTTACCTAATGCAGAAACGTTTTTTTTGACGTGTAACTGTTTCCTGATGGGGCGCAGCAATGTTGAGGCGTTTGCATCGTCATAATGTGAGTGTCGCCCAGTGTTCGCACGGATGTGCTTACGTTTTATTTCGAAAACTGGTATTCTGCTGGAATCCACCATCGCGGTGCAAATCCGTGCACATGCTTTTGCTTATCAGCGTAATTCTATGATTGGTTGTGGTTTGTGGATAAACCTGCGTAGTCCTTTACTCACATTTTTCTCAATAGAGACACGTTTACATCCGTAGTTGAGCGATTAGCGACACTTTTTAATACGTTTATGTACGAAATTTCACTATACATATTGCACAATGTTCCTGTTGGCGAATGTCCACAGGAAATATAACACAAAGTAGGTCAGAAGGTTTGAACTTTGGTGTGACTTGAAAGAAATAACACACCTTGAATAAACGTTGCTACTTGACATAAGATGACCATCGACGTGGTCGTTGTAATTGTCAGTATACATTTTTATTCGCCCCTGATTTGCAACTTTTATGTGGAATAAATTTCCAAAAGATCCACATTACAGCTTTTTAGGTCGAACGTTGAGCGACACACGTATGACCAATGTTAACGTATGTCAGGACCGAACCATGTCGCTGGTCACGTGTTGCTATTATTAGGCACACTACGATCAATTGCGAAAAGCGAACCTCCACTTTCTTCCGTTCGCGGGGTAAAGTACAATAATTGACCACCAGCCCGTTAAGGTCCCAAATGTGCAGCGACAAACGCATGCACGGGTAACCAACAGGCAGACAACCGAACGGAATGTACCCGAAACCGTCTGACTTGTAACCAGATATCTGGGCATCGGGCAAACCGGTTGGTTGATAACGTTACGGTGACCACTATGAAGGTCGTGTTCACATAGGTGGGAGAAGTAAATGAATGACAGACAGCGACGGGCACAGGGGGTATGTGACTGAAAATCAATAACAGGGGGATGCGAATCGATGAGTGTCGTTTTGGGTCCGGACCGTGGGGATAACGTCAAGCGGTTAGTTTTTCAGGGTTACGGAGAATGTTAATAGTGTATGGTATGCGTCCAACCAGACATGAAAAGATACCGGAGTCAACGAGTAATTGAAACCTACGGCGTCTGATCAGTTTTTGCTAACACCAACACGCTACATCTTCTAAGAATTCCTCGCTGTGAATGGAGTAGTCGACGCACATCCCTATTTGCTCGACCCACGCTTTTAACTTTGTCAACTACGACACACGATCCGTGGAAATCTGGCGCATGTCGGGTCACCACCTGCAATCATCAGTCAGCATGACTTCCTACTGTGGCCCTCTTGTTCAATGCGAACACTATGAAGAGGTTTATACTTACCTACGGGTCATTCACAATCACGTATGCCAACCGGCACCCAAAGTAGTCTCACAGCCGAACTGCTGACAATATGGTAACTGGACGTAGCAGGTTGCTCGTTGCATTTCGAACGCTATATGTGTGAATGTGTATGTGTGGAATGCTAGCGGTTGTTCGGCATGTTAGTCATCGATAGCGGTGAAGTTATCTGTCCTTCCTGCTGTGTTGGTTGTTGTGACAATTTAGATGGCGGTATACATGATATGACGGAAGTACAAGTAGGATTTCATTCATTTTTTTACAGATTGAACGTTATCACTCGCTAACTCTGTGATCAGACAAATACCGTGTGGTTAACGTGGACAACCAGTGTGGTCCGTATTGTGTTCGCAAGTGGACTTCGTACCGAATTCACTTTATGCAACTGTTCCGCGTTTCAAACAGGTTTTTGTTTACATTATCCAGAACTGCTCTAGTTGTCCTCTAAATTAAATCTGTTTATCTTTGTTTGCTAATCGTTGTTGAATGTGTTGGAATTCGGGGGTCTTGTTTGAAATATCCGATAGCTTAGTGATTTTATTGACATTGGGATCCTGATAATAACTCACGTAGTCACTGGACCTCCGAGCGTATTGGGCTTCAACAGTTATTAACAATTTTACTGGTTTAGTATTAATTTAAAACTAAACCTACTCGCCTGATGTTGTTAATGAAATGTGTGCGCATTCCTGTTATTTCTGTGATCGGGGACTTCAAATTATCATTTTCAAAACGAGTGGACCAAGATCTATGGTATTCACGCTCTCGCCCTGGCCCGTCAGCATGAAGTAGGCCTTCATGCTTCAACGACATGTTAGTTGTGATGGTCACATCGACGGAATCAATCACGAGCTACAGTGCAACAACTCCAATGATGGATTTGCGTATTTTGGTCTTGAGGTGTTCCAATGTGCGTTTATTGACCTATCTAAGCAGCTGCTTAGTTGTCAGGTATGCATATGTTAGTCTTTAGTGGAGAACTCGAGAAGATGGGACAAAGCTGGCCGATGGCAGCAAATTGTTTGATGTGTATTTTCCAGACTTCTCTAAGGCTTTCGACTGAGTAGACAATTTGATGCTTTAAGCGATTCTTCGTAAATATGGTGTTGAAAATTCTATACGTTTGTAACTCATCAATTATCTTCAGGATTGCCACGTTATTGTCAAGGTGAACAGGTTTTTTCAGAATATTATGGGGTCAACCGTGTACCACGAAGTTCCGTACTGGGACCACTGTTTTGATCGTGTTCACAATCCTGCAGGTTGTCAGTTCCTTGTTGCTGTCCTATTCTAACTAAAGTTTGGCCAACCATGGACGGTGTGACTGTGAAAGAAAAGACGTAGAGTGATTTACACATATTACACCACTGGGCCACGGATAGTCGGCCCCCGTTTTAGAGGGTTACATATGTTACCTAGGGTAAAGGATTGGGCTATAGATAAATAACCACGGCATAACACTAACTACGTATAACAACAGAAGGGTACACATGTAGTGGAACAGATGTGTGAACTACAATAATTCTCGATACAAAAATAACGAGTGAAGCCAAGAACTGGACTCACCAAAGATTGGCAATGTTCGTGAGGAGTCCAATGACGCTGGAAAGTATTCGGATTGCTCCAAGCGTAGCTGAGGATGCGAAGTAACAGAGCTGAAAGTTAATCCAACAAATAAGATGTTTTAAACTGGATGGCAACCACGGACGTCGTAGGAAGAACCAGCAAGCACGTGTAGCGGAGTTTATTCGAAAACGTGTGTTGTTTTTTTGCTTAAGTCAAACAAAAATGTACAATGTGGTCTGATGCAATAGTTAGGCAATGTTAGCAAAATGAAGTACAAAATAATGAAAACTCTACACACAGTTGAGTAGTAAGGTGTATAACACGAATAAGCAAAAACAGGAAAATGATTAGAACATAGACAAGTCAGGAGATTCACGTACAATACAAAATAATGTCCGAGTTGGTAACACTGTGGATAACGATATCCAGTTGTAAGCTGTGTTAGCAGTGTTGCAAGGACAGGATCACATGAATGTGATGTAGAGCTGTACCATTGTGGTGTAGCTCACGCCCTCGAGTCCGTCGTCTTTGCGCGTTGTTGGCTTGTTCACCGACCGAGACGTGGCGTCAGAAGTTTTGTCCCTGCAAGGTTAGTCGTCTTCATGTGCGTATGTCACAGGCCTGTAAGTTAGCGCGCGAGTTGCCTCAGTCGATGCGCACGTGTGTGCGTGCATGTGGCCTTGCCTGCCACAGTGTTTTTGATGGGAGAAGGGGTCGCTTTCAGCCTGTGCGTGCAGAGTGGACAGGATCTGCTGAATCACATGTTGGCCTGTGAAGCGCGTGATGTGTCTGTGACTTGGAGAGTAGGCCAGAATAGGAATACGTGAGTGAGTGAGACAGCTAACTTGTGGTCTCCTGACCGGATGTAGGGCGAGTGGGTGGCTAGGGTTGAGCCATCGGGTTTGGGGCAGGGTACTGAATTGTTGCTATATAGAGTGTTACTATATAGAGTGCTGCATATCCGTCGTTCGGGCTGCACGAACTAGTTTCTGGAAGCGAGGAGAGACTGGGTACAACTACGTGCGAGTGCAACTTGGACACGGTTGTCTCAAGTGGCGATCGGGCGACCCGATCATTACTCACAAGCGAAAGTTGGTGAGCGTTCACATATGATAATTCGGTCGTGCTTAACGTGAGGTCAATCGCGCAATAGTAAACATGGTTGCCTCAAGAAAAGCGTGATGGGAGTTCTAGTCTTGGCAGTGGCAAGGATATGCACTACTGACGAGCTCCAATGAGAGCGGAATTCAAGTCTAGTGCTTGTTTTCAAAAGAGGTCAGCTGGAAAGTTTATGAGATTGCGACAGCTGCGATCAATTGTGGATGATGTTCAATCTGTATCAAGTGGTCGTAGCCTGTCTCCCAACAGTTCGTCATTGGCCAAGAAAGCCACTCCGTACTTTAGTCGGTTACCGTGCTACTTTGTCGGTTTTATTCGGACTCTTTCATCATTATGTTAACTTCGCCCAGTATGCCCCCATCTTGAGCGAAATATGCAAATTCGTTGTCCTTATCTCGTGACAGACATAATTCTCATTGAAAAGGTACAATGTGGATATACAGAACGGGTTCGACATTACGTTTTCTACCCTTACCAAATAGATTGCGCAATCTGCGACAGTTCTCATTGCGCTATTGGCATATCCGAGGGAACTTGATTTCCGTTTACATGACCCTCCATCAATCTCAACAACCTTTATGAAAAGTACTTATGCCTTCCAAACTAAGTATCCCAGGGGTAGCTCTCAAACGCTGCAACATCAAATGAGCCCACTTGACTCGCAAAGAATATTCTTTGCGTCCGGATATGTTCAAGCTGGCTTAGCCTCCCAAACTCTGTTGTAGCCGCGTCATCAGTAGTTGAAGTTGAGCCTGATGGTCAGGCTTTGAGGCTTCATGACTGAATGAAATGAAGTTTTCACGTTGTTTTACTCGTTGGTGGGCACGCACCTCATGTTAATCCTGGGATGTTCTCGCCCTTGTGTGATAAGAAGCATTCACTTTATCGGCAGGGTTGAAAAGAGAACAACAAAATGGATTAACACATTGAGTTTTTCTGTTGTCTAAGCAGATCAGAGTCACTTTTCCCGGTTCTATGGGCATCAGAGTTGACATAATCTGTGCATATGTGATAATGTACAAATCAAACTACCCAGTTTTATGTGCGCTTATGGTTTACACAAAACTCCTCATTGTAAATCTCTAAAGCCATTTCAAACGAGCTGACTGGCCCACTGATATCACTCCTTTCGGCGTCCGAGTATGTCCAGCGTATAACGTAACTGAGCGACATTGTACAATGTGAAAGTAAGAAGCTCCACTTGGACCAGACGCACTGTGTATTGTTAGCTGCGGACGCAAAGCGGTAGCCACTCGGACGAACGGATAACTCCGTGCTGTTGTATGTTTTGCTGGATTCATCTGAGTTGATACCCCACTTTTTGTAACTTCCCCAAATGAAGACACCTCCAGAACCCACGCGACCAATGGGAACAGGTGCGTCGACCAGACGACTGAGTGTCATCCCAAGATGCGTAACGTTAAAATCTATGCTGGATTCTAGCAGCAATTCCTTCTAGCAAACAATGGTTTTGCACATCCGCGTGTTTCGGTATGGCTGGTCGAGGTTAGCAGGATTTATTTCAACAGCCACAGCGACCCATGTTCGCATGATGTTATGCCACTGTTCTGACGGCAAATGAGGTTGGCAAGCGCTGACTTGTTCTCTCACTGATTTGTGTAGATGGGGGTCTGTTTAATCGCCGTAACAAATGTCCTACCGTAGTCTTTGTAACGACGTTATCAGATAACGGATTCAAGCGTAAACTTGATGCACGCTTTCTGCGCATCGACTGACACTTCAGGTAGTCAGAAGAAAACTTCCTGTAGATTGGAGTCGCTTTCAACCTTTTTACATTCGTCTCTGTTTAGTTGTTTGTTTGTTTGTTGCGTGCCAGGGTGCATCTGTGATATGTTGGTGAGGCACAAACAGGACTCTATTCTCGTTACAAGGCGTTTCTTTGTTTAATTTTGCATGCTTATAGTTTCGGACCTCTCCGAGTCACCTTACTTGAAACATTTTACTTTTTCCTAATTTTTTTCGACAGTGCAACACACATTTTGTTGTACTTGACCCTTTTTACCTGCTTTAACCTGTACCTTTTCTAGTGATTCGAATTAATCAAATTATCGTCTCTGATTTCTCTGCATTGACGCGTTTACAACAACGTTCGTTTGTCCTACCTTCACGAATCACTGCTTTGGAAATTCGGTGGTTTAACCTTTTCACCGGTAACACACAAGACGTCTTTCCCTTCGAATATCGCTGTTTGAATTATCAGCCGATTCCTGATAGATTTTGCTAACTTAGTTTGGATGTACCTGGGAGTACCAACCACAATCTTTACTAAATGAGGCAGCGGCTGTCATCGACAGAATTTTGCCAATCACTTGAACGTAGATGCACTGCTCTTATGAGTACTCCGTGATTTGGTTAATTTCGAATTAAACGCCGCACACATTTATTCACAGTTGACGCATTCAAATAGCCATTTCCGCAAAGATGCGCTATAGTTAGAGTTTTGTTCCTGTTAGAGCTCTCCAGTTGTACATACCCTTGTCATGGCCGTTATGCGCCGTTGACACCACATTAGGCGAGATCGAATTATTGACATTTGCTTGTGAGTAGTGCTCAGGTTACTGGATCCTCCCAACAACACCTACCGATTATCATGCGATAGATATCTTCGAGCCAACTCCAGTTTTCCGAGTTATTGAAATAACTGATAAGCAGAATTGTCTAAACGTTCAGATATGCTGATTTATGCGTGCCTAATGTGAAGTAGATGGTGCAGTGTTCAACGTGGCTGCCTCAGTGTAGCGTTACCACAATCCAGCTCCCGGCCGTGACAATGGTATGTGCCATCAACGAGTCCTAGCAACAGCAAAACTCGAGACACTGCTTTTTGTTAAACTAGTCCCCGACTTTCATATTCATACGCCGGAATGTTTTTAGTTTTTTGTCGCTCTGATTTATTAAGGGACCAGTTTTCCACTTAGACAACACTCCAATTAGTACATCGTATATGATGATGACATAGCTACTTCTTCGGGGTAATTGTTTTCTTGTGATTGACAGGTTGGCCTGTGGTACTCATTTCTGTTGTAAACTGTGGACGTTATCACTTCTACATGGTATGCAGTTCGACGTTCGAATTCACGGCTGGTTTGAAGAACGCATGGGGGAATTTCTGTTCTAGCGCTTTTCAATCTTGTAGACTGTATTCACTTTATGTCTGTAGGAGTTACAGAACAAAACGACCGAACTGGGTCTTATTTGTTTCACAACAGTGACGTAGAAGGTGATCGTCTACCTTAGTTGCTGCTGTTTTATCGTACTTTTGTGAATATTTGACTGTTGTTGAATATTTGGACTGTTCATTCAGAATCCAACTTACAGCTTTCTACTCATGTGTGGTTACTTGCGAAAGATTGCTAGTATTGATTTGTTACCAAAGAAAATATTGCTAAAGCTAAAATTATCGCGTAACTTAGCGAGTGCTCTTTCCTGTAAGGTATCTCCAATATCCTGTATGTGTTGTTCGGCACGTTGTTACTTTTCTGGGACTGAAACACTAATGCTACTCACCTACCCCTATCAAGCATTGAAGGTGTGCAGCATGGTTATTTAGACACAGATCGGAGACCCCATTTGCACAATGCCAAGACGGCCTCTCTGCCTCCTTCTCTCTTTTATAACTTGCACGAGCAATGGTCCAATTTTTTGCGATACTTCGGTTTCAGTAAGACATGGTTATTAGGTTGAATCGCTTTGGCACAGTGATAGTACAGCCGTGCGGAGTGCACGTTACATTAGTGAATAGGTGCGTGAGCAGTTTTTCAATGAGCATACGAAAAAAGACACTTAACCTTCGATTTCGCCTGCCTGTTTGTTTGTTATCTGCTACCTTCGAGGAATACAAGGTTCGGTATTAATTGTGTGCTATTATAAGAGTCTGACAATGTAAAATGTGTTACAAAAACGTTCTGTAGTTAAACGTTGGAGAGACAACCGGAGTGATTTCAATCTTTCGTAAACCATATTGTCCGTCAGTTGTTTTGGCCAGTAATTATCAGTAGTACGGGAATGTGATTTACAATGTCCTTGAGAAACCAGACGTGAAGGTCGTCTGGTTTATAAGCAGACAGCCACTGCCTCGAATTGGTCGAAAATTCAATAGTGCATCATGTGGACTACTCAGTCGAAACTTGCTAGTTCCGGGATCAAAAGGAGCACATGAAGAAAAGCATGGCGAATCTTCGGATCGAAATGGTCACATGTGAGCTTAGCTTTGGCAGATTGCAATAACAGATTACAGCTGATAAGTTGGAACTGCTACCTCGAGTAAATTTTCACTGTAACCATCTCCTGTGATGTGTCTTCAACTTTCGTTACATCCTCTCGCTGGCTGTTTTACTTGTCATGTAGCTTCCGCGGTTCGTTCCACTTCATCTATCTAATCATCGTCCATACAATCCTTCTTTGTACCCAGCCACACACGCACCCATCTGGTCGCATCTGTGTGATCAGCCAACTGTATCTCGTATACTGGGTCACCATGCTTGCCCCAGCCCGATGTAACCCCGATACATACAGCGTAACGCGATCGAAACTGAGTCACTCAGACACAAAGAAATCACACACAGGCGCAATGGCGGCGAGACCTTGATGGGAGTTGTCAAACTGAGGTTGTGCACATCTTGTTACTAAAAGTTCAAAATATAACGTTGCCTCTTTTTGCAGATTGTTGCTGTTTGTTACTGGGAGCTGACATTTTCACGATTTACGTTCTACCGCATAACACGGTGATTACTGAAGCTGCAGCAAAGTTGTCACTAAGGTCTGTCCTTTAATTTCCAGCGAATAAGTCAAACTCCATGTTGTAAACCTTTCTGTTTCAGATGATCTGAACACCTTGTTTGACAGAAATCGACGCAACCGCCTTGACTCTGCTCAAATTTTAACTTCTGAAAAACTAAGGCACTGGGCACGATCCGTCACCGGTGACGTGATTTCGCTGTTTGCTTTTAATCAGAAAATGTGCAGAGGCACAAATCTGGTTACTGTTGCTGTGCCGGCTATCATGTGCTGCAACAGAGGCTCCCCTTGTTTCTTTAAAACTTCAACCATAAGTTGAGCAGACGGATGCGAATGACCTCGACCACAGTAGACTTTAGAAGCGGCACGCATGAGCGCACTGGCTGTATTGTAACGTCTGCTTGTAACATGCGGACTTCATAATGTGGGCCATGGTGAAGTTATTACTGGGGATGACTATTTGTGTCAAGGTCCTCCTTATCTTTTTGGCGCGCATGACAGGCATTTTTCATACCTTGACGGTAGTTGGCGCAAATTACAACCACAAGATTCAAATTCATGTGACCGTTCCTGAATCTTAGATCTCTTCGTCTTTTCTTTAGATTTCAAAACCTCTCTGCTGAGGTTCATTGGTCTAGATTCGAGTATCACTTCACTTGTTGTGGTGGTTGGTACTATAGAAAATTCCATGTACTTTTACTTACCGTAAACTCATCGTACCTATCAGGATTGCTAAACAGCAATTACAGATCGGTTTCTCTCCTTCGAAACTAGAATGGCTGCTTCTGCTGTGTACTTCGAACATTAACTTTCCATTTCAAAGGGAAGGTTATCAACAGATAGAAGGTATAACAGACATCTCCATGTCCAACCTTGAGGGACGGTTATTGACTGACGTTTAAGAGATGATGCTATATCGTCGATACGCGGAAAACAAATTTAGAAATATTACTAGCGGAGAAGATGTGGATGGTTTGCATTCAACAATGCACCGTTTGCATCCGGAAAAATAACTTTCAGTTCAGACTCAATGTTACCTTACTGGACATTCTCATAAGGCGACGATCAGACGGTACAATCAAAAGATCTATTTACAAAAATACCAAGTGGACTGGTAAGTATTTGAATTTTGACAGCTTTACGTCAGTTCAGTAAAAACGTGCTGTGATTACTGTTTTGTTTCGTCCTGTCAGAAAAATGTGTACTTCAAACACTTTGCTCTGTGATCTATGGCAATCAGTGCTACAATCCATTGACTATCACTGTGCATTCATCAAGCGACATAACAAACCCGACCATGCTGCGACATGCTAAATGTGCCCAAGTGGAGCGTGATAAGTGATGGAACATCTCAGTAAGCGATTTCGAACAGCAATCGGTCGAACATTCTAGGCGGCCTTCGTTACAATGATGTATTTACCCAACCGAATATCAATCCTCTCGATCAAAGTGTCACTACTTCCGTACGTCAAATCTCATCGTGTTTGCCATTCTCAATACGAATGCCAGATCACTTACGTGGGCAGAAGGGAACGGCTGCTGAGCAGTCGAGTAGCAGGGCATGCTCCAGCTTGGGCTGAACGTGAGATGAAACAGGCCTCAGCAGCCGTTATCGCGCAAGTAGTGCAACGCAAGCAGCCAGCATCCTCCAACGTACGTCACTTGCCGACCACCGGATATAAGGTTATCATTGCTCATGCTTTCCAACTAACCTAGTTGGTAAGCAATCGACGACTACTTTAGTTCGCTGAAGCTACTACTATTTACAGGTTGCAACCACCCCTCTTGCTAACAGAAGGACATGATCGTCATTCTGAAACTGCTATGGAAAAAGAACAGTTTCATTGTCCGTGGGTGTGTGCGTAGGTTGCTTGTGAGTGTGCAGTCATGCATTTCTTTTCACCAATTTTGTTTGATTCTGCTTTATAAACATCAGCAATGCCTCAAATGCCTTATGTGATGCAACGTGATTTGACAGGCAGTAAATCCTGAGGTCTGTTGTTTTGGACTTCTGTTTACAAATGCCTTAATTTGTTTGTTGATCCATTCAATAGAAAATGTGACGTGCATTTCAGTGATGTTTGATTCAACTCTGTAGGACCTATCTTTGGGCCAAGCCGGCATGTTGGTAAGAGGATGAGCGAACTCAATGCCATCGGGCTTCTCCCTATGCTGTGGATTGGGGAACGGCCTTCTACATGAGGGCTAGCTGTGAAATGAGCTGAATTCTCTCTGCGATTAAGCAGTCGTGGACAATAAGCAGTAGTACTGTCAGGGAGTTGTAGATTTATGGTTGACAGCCGGGTCTCCTATGAAATGTCACATAAGCCAACGGGAGCGTATGGGTTCTCGGACAGCATACCGTCCTTCTGACATGCGGACATATTTCTCTCCCAACCATAGATAAATTCAAAGAAAGGCGTACAAATCACCTTGGCGATCATCGGCCGCAACGGATGCCAGGTACTTTGACTGACTAAACCTCACTCGGAGGAACTATGGAACAATTTGGCTATCGGCTCCCGGCAATTGGGGAAAGCGTCGCAACTGGCTTTTCAGTCTTGAGCTGTTTGACTTGTGAGATCTGTTACACCAAATCAGCCTTCCTTGGTGAATCCTCAAACTATTGCGTTGCTTCTATCACAAGTTCTTGTGGATGGATAAACCCTATCTGAGGGGCGTGTGACCTAACACCCCACCGGTCACTAGTCCCAAACGGACTACGAACTTCGTGCTTTGCTCCGTCGTATGAGTTGTATCTCTGTTGAACTAAATGGTCGAAGTAAGGCCTCCCAAATCAACACCATTCTTCAGCCTGGACAACCGAAAGGTACTCTGACCCACAGCCATAAACCTATGAACTTATATTTGGTGTGAATTTTGTCGCATACCCCTATCATTACGAAGGTCGTGGCCAGAATGTTAGTCTACCAAGCAGTGGTGATATTGTTGTTTGGCAGACAAACTCCTATTCACCTCTTAGAACAAAATTTAGGCTTGCCACCTTCCATGTTCGAACATTTAAGTAGATAGGTCAACTTACAGCTATTACACATACTTTGGCGATCTCCGCTATCAACATCTCCCGTCTTGCTGAAACATAGCTTTAGGGTTCCAGCTCAGTGCTACAACTTCAGTCTCCATCAGCCGCCTCACTATGCACTAACAGTGTGCACTCGTCTGGGAACCCGGTGGCTCAAGCTACTGGCAAATCCAGTGTTGAAATTTCCCGAGACGTATACGCAGGGAAGGTGCTGCTTAACTAGCTACCCGTCAACAGTCTTCTTTGGGCTGTCAGACTCAAGGGTATAATTAAAGCATTGGGAAGTGTCCAACACAGACGTTGTCTGTCTATCGTAGCCCGGACACAGTCAGACGTGATTTTAGTCACGACCTCTCTAGCCTTATGCACATCGCGCGACACACAGACATTGAAATACTGGCTAGAGACTTCACCGCTGAGGTAGGCGCGCTAAGTGCTGACGGGCGTGAGTCAGCTAGCCAACACTCTTCCGATACTCAGTGAACAGACAGCGATGAACGTTTGCCTCAACGGTCCGTTTCTGACAAGTGCTAAATTTCGGCGTTCTAAACGTCGGTATGCCACATGGCGACCTCCACCACCGAGTCAGTCGTAGACGTGGAGTTACCACATAGCCGTCAGCTATTGTTGGCTCGGCTGTTTTCAACAGTGTGAGTCAATTTGGTGCACCGACGTGCACTGTTATGTGCCAAATTCGCGCTGCGCTTTGGTGGGAAGCCACTTCATCGTCATTCACAAACTGACGGATGTAACCTAGCAGGAATGTAAGCGTTTTACGTTGACGAGAGCGTGTTTGAGTGTAAGACCAGGCTCGGCAGACGATTTTGAAGCAAATTTTGCATATATGGCATACAATGCGCGAGGGCGCCGCCGGACCGCGTGGTGCTACTGATGATTCAGCTATCAATCGGTAGATGTTTGTGAGATCACTGGAATTTTTGATGTCGGCCGGAATATACCATCGAGTGGCGATGTACGCTGGCGTTGGAAAGCTGCTGGTTTGGAAGTCAAGAAGCAACTACTAGTATGAGCCAAAAGGATAGATGGATCAAGTATTGTTTATTTGGAAAATCAACACATGACGTGCACTCATATGCACATAACACTGACTCAGGAATGCTGCGTTTGTCAATACCCAGTTCATGTGCAGAAAACTCCAGCTCATGGCTCAATGCTCCTTTATGTACATTTTCGCCCAGTTGCTTCTATAGCCATGCACGTACTTTTGCATGACTACGACGGGTAGTATGTTTTGGTCGATCATTCTCACTTCGGTCCGCCATCCGCAGCTGCAGCAAAAATCGCTCCGGCTCACTTCGTCCGTTTGACGATCTGCGTGCCGGCCTAGGTGATGTTACCACACTTGGTGTACATTCTCTTCTGATCTGGGTGTCGTACCTTTTACAAAGCTAGCTTCCGTGAACACGATGCTATTTGTTCTCTTTTAAATTCAAATGCACCGCACCGCGACGTCCCAATACAATATACGTTCTCCTTAAACTTTACCGGACATTCATAGATCCGAGTCCTGTTGCGCCCAGACTCCGCCGATCTCTCTGACATTCGAACTGGGTTCAAACACAGTACATCGACCCGATTATTTCACAGTTGGCTGCTCCCTAGCACCGTCTTGTACGCTTGGCAAGTTCTCGTTGGCCAACCTCGGAGATTCTACTAATTCACGCGTGCTCATCCGCCGGTCTCCCCATAAGCTAACTTCCTGACCAACTGGCAGGCTTGGCACGCGCCTATACATTATTTCGAATGCGGTTTCTTCGTTGTTCCTCGGGGCAAAGAGCACTGGGTCAACAGAAGCAATGGTAACATTTCCTCCAAGCCTCCTCTTTTCGCTGCCAACCGCTCTAGCTGTGCGATTGCTTCTTTCCATCAGTCCGTTTGACCGAGGGTGGTATGATGTTCTCCCAACTTTCTTGATTCCCAAGCGCTCCAAACAGGTCCGAAACTCCTCACTTCCGAAACAGGGTCCTTGGTCAGTCAACGCGCTTCTTCGTATTTCATGACATGTACCAATGTGTTCCATTACCCACAGTACATGCTGCATACAGTGCTTGCACGCTGGTCGGGTATAGTGCTGGTTCCATCCATCTTGTGAAGTGTTCCCTCTTGACTACGATGTACTGGTTTCTTTGTGATTACTGGAAATGGACTCATCGCGTCCACCGACCATAATTCCTCTATTGCATTTACTGAGATTGACTGAATGGGATACTGATTACGGTGGTTGCTGTCTTCTAGCAGCTGACAGTGTTAGCAGCCCGATCGACTGAAACCTGTGAAAACCGGTTACTGAGTAAAGTAGCGTGCAAAGTCCGAGAGCTGTTAACTACGAATCAAGACCCGTGCGGTTACTCTGAGTGGACTAAAGATGAGATCTCCATCGAGCCAAAGCGATTTCGACTATTCAGTCCCAGTAGAACTGTGTTACATCTGCAGCGGGAAACTGAACGACGAGTGAAGGACATGGTGAAATAAAAAATTATCGAGGGGGCGAAAAACCCGTTCGATTCCTCTGTCTTGTTGATGAGGAAGTCCATTGGTAAATTCCGACTTTGTGTTGACTTCAGACGGATCAGCGAGATTATAGTCAATAAATTGCAGGCCTTCGCAGTGATGTGAGAAATTTTTGATGAGCTACAAAACATCAGGATATTCACAGTATTGAACTTGTGGCCAGGATATTGGCAGGTTGCAACCAAGCAATCGGATCGGGACAAAACAACTTTCATTAGTGGAAAAAATGGCATCACTTGGAATGTATGCCGTTTGGACTGTCGGGCGTTCCTTCCACGTCCAGATGACCGCTGCTGAAGATGCTGGACGAACTGAACAATACCGTCGTCTGTGGAGACAATATCGTCATTTACAGCGTCAACGAAGCAGAACATTCGATGTACGTTTCAGCTGTGCTAGAGATGATTCAACATACCGGCCAATAAGTCAATAATTCAAAGTCACAACTGACGAAATTCACAGCGTTGTTTTAGTCCTTCCCAAGGTGTTTCAGGGCCAGTTCCAACCACGCCCCCTGAAAATGATTGCGATCAAAGTTATTCTGGTTGCAAGTTCGAACATTACGTTTTGACATTTTCTTGGTCTCAATGGGTTCTACAGCCGCTTCGTCAGAACTTACAGTGAACTTAGAAACCTATCATACGACATACTGAAGATAAATCGTCAGTTTCACCGGTCAGAAGGAGATCATCGGGCGTTTTACAGAAATCCACCAATTGATCAAGGACGGACGAGAGACCATAAGATTACCTGTGACCGAATAGAGTTCAAATCCCACAAATGATGCAAGTGATTTGGAAGTGATAGCGGTTGACGGAGTG
>JTDE01006244.1:21647-32879 GCA_014338405.1 Paragonimus skrjabini miyazakii
ATCGCACCAAAGACGCGCTAGCCGACGCAGTGATGCTGCACCATTTCGACGCCAACGCCAACACTAGCATTTAAGTAGACGCTTCCAACACAGCTGTTGGTGCCGTACTCCAACAGTTGGTCGATGGATCCTGGAGACCGCTTTCATTTTTCTCCAGACGCCAGTTGCCCACCGAAACGAGGTACAGTACGTTCGGTCGTGAGTTACTAGGTATCTACTCGGCCGTTCGTCACTTCCGGTACGCCCTCGACGGCCGCCAATTTGTGATCTTAACTGATCACAAACCGTTCGTATTCGCCTTCCTCAATCGTTCCGAATGCCATTCCCCCCGCGGTGTAAGGCACCTGGATTTCATCACGCAATTCTCGACAGATGTACGACACATCTCCGGCAGTGACAACGTTGTGCCTGATGCTCTGTCACGCGTGTCAGCACACGTTGGTCACGACATCATCGACTTGTCCGTTATGGCTGACGCACAACGTGCGGAGAACGATCTCCACGTTTCCTGCCGACATTAGTCATTGTGTCTCGCGAAGCTTCCGCTACCGACAACACCAGGAACGATTTTATGCGATACCTCTGCTGGACACCCTCGTCCAGTCGTACCTCTAGTTTTACGACGTCGCGTGTTTGACGCGCTGCACAACATTGCCCACCCTGGAATCCGGGCCACGACCAAACTTGTTTCCGATAGGTACGTCTGGCCCGGTATGCAAAAGGATCTTCGCAAATGGGCACGATCTTGCCTAGCTTGTCAACAAGCTAAGGTACACCGCCATGTGTCGGTCCCCATAGGCCGATACCCTTCGATTACCTCTCTACGCGCGCATCTCCACGTTGATATTGTAGGACCCTTGCCACCTTCGAATGGCATGACCTATATCTTGACGATGGGAGACCGCTCCACGCGATGGCCAGAGGCCGTCCTAATACCCGACGTCCGCTCGGAGACCGTAACACGCGCATTCGTCGAGCGTTGGGTAGCATCTCACGGTTGCCCGGCCACGGTTACAACCGACCGAGGTCCCCAGTTCGAAAGCGGTTCTTTTGCGGAAACGTTGAACGCGCTTGGAGGTCATCACACACGGACTACGGCATATCATCCGGCTGCGAACGGCATGGTCTAACGCTTTCATCGACAACTAAAAGCAGCCCTTGCCGCCGTCGATGCAATCTGTTGGACAGAGGCCCTGCCAATGGATTTACTCAGCATCGGCGCGGCCCTCAAGGCCGACCTTCACGTTTCCAGCGCCGAACTTCTCTATGGCCAACCGTTGCGTCTTCCTGGCGATTACTTCTCGTCCGCCACAGATGCACTTCGATACGATGCTTCCTACGCCAAGCAGCTTGCTTCGTACATGAGCCGCCTCCGCGACACGGATACACGAGAACAAAGCCGCAGGGTGTTTGTTCCCAAAGACCTCCACGACTGCACACACGTGTTTGTTCGCGTGGATGGTACACGACACCCGCTTGGGAGACCTTACGAAAATCCATTTAAGATACTTCAACGGAAAGAGCGCTTCTACGTACACGAGCGTTAGGTTATTCGGGACACGGGTAGCATCGACCGCTTGAAGCCTGCCTACGTTGAAAGGACTGAGGGCGCCTTCAATGCTCCTCCGCAGTCCGTGGCCAGGCATGCGACTGCCTCTGAACAGCCTCTTCCGAGCGCATCGTCATCAGCGAACACAACATCGCTGACAACGCCAACACCCTTCGTAACACGTTCGGGTCGTACGGCGCATTGGCCTAAACGTCTGGTAGATGAGTAGGGTTTGTTAGGTCCTGTTCTTTTTCATCACTAAGAAAAACCAAAAAAATCGCAAAAGTTTTGAAAACAAAAAAAACCGCAAACTGTTTTTGAAAACAAAAAAGCGTTACGATGCATGTCTGCGTATTTTCGTTCGCCAGGTAAGTTTACCATTTGTATATGTCCCTAAACTTAACTATATCGCTTTCCATTTCTGTGCACGCGCTCACGTCCTGGGTCGATCGAAGTTTGCACCGCAAACACTGCTATGTGACCGCTGCGTTTACCATCCAGGACCTCGACATGCGAACTTTCAAACCCCCTATTCGTTTCGATACCGTAGGGGAGGACACTAGAGTAGGAGCTCGCTAGGAACTATTGGCACTAGTTCTCCTCCACCTGCGGCGTCTAGGAATTGCAGCACCAACCGCAAGCTGGTGCAGCATGAACTAGACCAGGCCAAGTGTGGCTGGCCACAGTTGGTCCTCACGTAGATCGAAGGGTTGCATTCGCAGTACCCTTCTGGAGGGGGGCTGTGTAGTCATCTGAAGACACCCCCGGTCTGCCTGTTGTACGATGTGTAAAATCCTTCCTAAAATCTTCCCTCACATTATACATAGGACCTTAAGGATCTTTGCTTGCCGTCCGCTTGACGCATGCGATCGCGCTTGTTTGTTTGTATGCTTATCGGCCTATGCGCGTCAAGGACGCCACACACTTTCTTCCGGCTTTGCTCGCGCGCTCGACGGTCGGATCCTCAGTCTCCCTAGCCATTTCGCGTATCGGTGTCGTTTAGCGCTGTTCGAGACCATCTGTAATTATCGTATAATATATTTGCGGTCTCCACAATTATCCGTATTTTTATTTCGCGTCTGGTATAATTGCGTATACCTGAGCAAACGTTAATTGAGTGCACGTACGCACTAAAAATAGATGGGAAGCTCTGCGACCATACCTACCAATGTGCAGCCGCGATGGATTACTAGCAGGATCGATTTAGTTTCTTCCCTCCTGCGACACATTAGACGACGACATTCTTCTTCTATGGGTAACTTCAGTTCATTCAAGATAAAGTAGCCACTAACGTTCGATTGTGACTATAAGAACGGCCCTTCGGTTACCTTGTCGATGTTGGTACGGCGGAACTCTTGAACGTAACACGTCGGCGCCTTGAAGCCGCATCGTTCTGGTTAGCTTCATTTTTCGCTGGACTTCATTATCGCAAGCGCAAGTCACTCAGCGGATGCAATGATGATTACGCTACCGCCTTGACACGCCGAATGTTCGTTGGTGGCTTTTGCTTTCGTCTGTTATGGCTTTTAGCAACCAGCAATAAAAGTTATAATTGTAAACCTCAGTCAGACTGATGCTAAGGGCCTGGTGGAGTATTTCGGCTGACAACTTCTAGGTTTGTGTTCTGTGGGCCTAAAACACCACGCGCTTCAAAACTCAGTCAAATAGCGCACGGTTTATCCGTACTCCGCAAACCGTGTACTTTCGACACGTTACCAACTTCTTGACGCGAAACACATTGTCACCCAGATGACCGTTCTACGTTTTTGTGAAGTATAATATTTCAGCCAACCTAGACGACTTGAAGACTCTCTTCACTGTTTGAAATAGGTGTGAACGAAAGGTCGGCGAACACGCAAACCTCGTGCAAAGAATTCTATTGCGTGGGTAGAAAGAATCTTTATTCAAATATGTGCGTCTACTAAAAACCAAATAAATTTTGAGCTTTTCTCCTACCACCGTTCTACGGAGCGACTTTATTCAACCACCTGACTGTCGCCGTGGTATCCGTGGAATACTGTCCAGTGGTGTGCGGTGTTGTGAGGCCGAACCTACGCACTACACTACTTTCGAGAACGTTTTGGCAAACATCCCTCACTGCTGAACTTTCCGTATAAAACGCGGGAGGTTTTTTCGATTTCAATTCATATTGTACAATAGCTGAAGATGAGATCCACAACAAAATTCTCAAAGGAGCGGCAATTAGTCCGGCGGAAGCCACTTACAAGCTATTGGGACGGAAATTAAAGACTGACCTTTTCCTTAGTTTTGAGAAAAAGCTACTGTTAAAATTCCCTTTGATACTGGCGACCAGAGCTCATTTGCTAGCTGCTTGTCAGTCAGTCTTACTAGCATGCAAGTTCACGAAGCGCTCGTTAAAACGCGCCGCCTTTAAACGTATTCCACACAGAGGTTTTTTTACTGTAAGCGCATGGTGGCTCCTCGTCTAGCCACCCAAGCGAAGTGAATACGTCCGGTTTAGTCATAAAATGAAACGCATGCCAGACAAGCTTGCTCCGAGTGCTTCATTATTATTTCATTTTTATGAATTCGCTAAGGATAGTGCATCACTGGAGTAAGAGATAGTAAACTATCTCTTACTATCTCTTACTATCTCTTACATTAATAGCTATAGTTATTAATGTCAACTTAGTCAGACTCGCGAGATTTATTTACGTAGTCGTCAATGTGAGTTGTAAAGGTCTGTGGAGAAGTCATCGTGCCAAGGTATGAATACATGGCCAGAGGAGAATCAATACTTTGACCGGGCTTTTACACACGCAATTTGGGTGAGTGTAAGCAGATTGCAGTAGCTTCCGCGACTAGCAGTGAATGACGTTTATCCCGCTTCAAGTGAGCCTCAAATACTCAATAAACCAGTTTATATGAATCATACAGATTGATCAGACGGTTTGACCTGACCATGGTCAGGTCAACACATGGCCGACTCGGCCAAGTTGACCAAGAATAGGTCAGGCGTTGGCCTGTCTTTTCTACTCCATTGATCAACCAAAAATGAGGAACTTCGGTGAATGGCACATTATCGTGGGGCTACTTTTGGGCTCACCAGTTTTAGTACGTACATGCACTAAATTAAAGTTCACTCAGGCGTACGCAACAATACCAGACGCGAAATGAATGTACCGTTAATTTTGGGGACCGAAGATATATTATGCGATAATTACGATTGGTCTCGGTCAGCGTTAAACGACACCGACACGCGAAGCAGCTAGGGATGCTAAGGATCCGACCGTCGAACGCGCGAGCAAGCCGGAAGAATGTGTACGGCGTCCTCGACGTGCATAGACCGACAAGCATGCAAACAAACAAACGCGATCGCATGCGTCGAGCAGACGGCAGGCAAAGATCCTCAAGGTCCTATGTACAATGTGGGCTAAGATTTTAAGAAGGATTTTACACATCGTACAGCAGGCAGACCGAGGGTATCTCCAGGTCACTACAATAAACGTCGGAGAATGGTACATTTTCATGGGACTACTTTCGTAGTTCACTAATGATTATGAATGACCTAAGAGTGGTATTTTCCACTAAAATAGATGGATATCTGACTACGGAATAGGTGACTGCCATCTGAGAGTAAACTTTGTTCATTCAGGGTATTTCGATAGCTCTGGATTATTTGATCGTCACGTGCCTCTGGTTTGTTCGCTATTCACATTGTTGTTTCTGTGACATTTTTCGGACAATCCCAGATAATATGTCATGTCACTGAATGTTTGCGTGATAAAAACTACCTTCATTATTCTGTGAATACATGCTAAAGACTGACCTGAAGACTGATTTTCACCTAGGTGTTCAACTTTTTGATCTTCATACACCCTGACGCCATTTGGTTAGTAAAATTTCGATGTACCATGAGTTCCAGGCGAAGGTTGTACCGTCGTACCACTGTATATCGTCGAATACGTCGGGAACGTAGACGCTTCGGCATCGGAATCGTTGACTTCCTCTATTACCATCCCTGCCACCTTGGAGAACGAAATTGTTTCATTAGGAAAACCTGGTAGTCCTTTATTTTGTTACGTTTATTTTGAATTGAAGAAGACGAAGATGACCGGGTAGTGGAGGACATGTGTCCAATCCTATCTGTCGAGGCGATACGCGATCCGCACAGTTCATGCGAGTTCCGTGGATAACATTCAGTTGCTACATTGAATATTGCGGTAGCAGTCTCTTCCATTCCTGACGCAGTGAGATTGTTCTTCATTAACTTGAAGTCCCTCACGGCCGCTGAGTTGGAGCTGTTTATCACATTTTTGAAACCACTCGTTCTTGGGTTGCTTCTAGATCCGGGAATTGTGCGCGACACTCAAACAGGTAGAATTGCACCTCAGATATTGACACAGAGAAGCCGTCTCTGTTAAAAGTATTGTTGATTCGGGTTATGGCTTCACACGTTGACAACTTCTAGCGCGAAATCATTGGCGTAAATTGCACACTTGTCAGAATCATAGTCTAAATTTAGGTGCCACTCAGGGGGTTAGTGCATGCGTGCGCTAAATTAACACTTTCTCAGGTATGCGCAGCAGTGCCAGACGCGAAATGAAAATACTGTTAATTTTGGAGACCGAAGATATATTATGTGATAATTACAATTGGTCTCGGTCAGCGTTAAACGACACCGACACGCAAAGCAGCTAGGGAGGATAAGGATCCGACCGTCATCATTTCCCGCATGTGTTCGTTCTCCAAATTGTTCATGATGAAAGTGGTTCGGAAGGAGCAGCTACTAGTATGAACATATGTTGCATGTTGAGACGTTGTTGGTAGCCTAAATCAATCGGGTGGAGCAGGCACTAGTTTTAGCGCATACTGCCTACTCAGGACTTTATAGGCTAGGTCAGCGGTACCAAGCTTGTCACTTCATTCTCTGGATAGATCAGAATCAGCCATGTTTGATGATAAATCCATGTATATTATACTGTATACAACTCTTATGTGTGATATAAGGTGGAGAACAGTTTGACGAGTTGGTTCCCTTGATTGCTCTTTCCTGGTATGACTATGAAGTGGTACTTGACAAACAGCCAGGTTCCTATATTGGCGGTAGACTGAAAGTGTAATATATATACTGCAACTGGCTTACTCGGACGTGTCTTCAATATTTTTTCCTTATACGATTCATTAAACTTGGGAAACGTTGAGGTGGGGATCTAAAGGGTGACGAGAGGCAGGCGGTAAATTGAAAAACCTACTGGTAACTACCGATAATGAAACCTAACGGTAATGTCAGTCCATGTGCGTGAAAGTAAACAACAATTGTCCCACACAGTTACGGGGATTTCGTTTGCGCCACAAAACCTCTTGTACGTGAGAGTCAAATATCTGTCCATTAGATCGAGATAGTGATCTAAAGTGCTTCTTGGCAAACGAAAATGTCTACTAAACGATAGATAAGGAATGATATGATATAGTTATATTTTTCGGTGAGCCCCGAGACGTTATGAGCCGAGATGCCTTGCATCCCAAGACACGGTGACAGTGCGTGTTCAGTCAATTTCGGAACATCTGCGATAAGTCCCGGTTATCCGGAAGTTTAACAAGCACCGGATAATAAATAAGAGATCGTACAGACTAGTTAGGCTGAATTCTGTCGTTGGTGACAATATTGATCAACAGTTGTAAGTAACAGATGTCTCAGTGACACGTTCTTTTGACAAGTCGTGGCTGCGATGGTAGAGGAAGTGGTGGTAACAGTCATCGCAAGACAAGAGTTGGAATATAAAACGCGATAATTGTTCACAACACAGTGAGAGGTCTGTGACAAAACTGGGCAAACTAAGGTAAACATAAACTACACACATCCGGGTGATGTTGGGTATATCCTGGGCCCAGATGTCATTCGTATCAACCACATTGAAGACTAGTGGTCAAAGAATTGGGGAGCGTCGGCGGCGATAATTGGTGGCCTAAGTGTTGGATATTAAAATTGTACAACATCGCAGAACATACATATATGCTTCTGATGTTGGTGACAATATCGACCATCAGTAGCAAGAAACAGAATTCTGATTGTCACGCCCACCGGATAGGTTGTGACAGCAATAGTACGAGGGAGTCAAAACAATGTTTAACAGGCCATTTACCTCCCACATGTGTTGCAGTTATATTCAGTTTCCGTGGACTTAATGATTGGCCACATGTTAATTTATTTATCATCTGGTGCTTTTCTAACTTTCAGACAGCCAGGATTTACTGCAGATGTTTCAAGAATGCATGAACACGCATTGTCACCGTGTCTTGGAATGCAAGTCATCTCGGCCCATGAGGTCTCCGGGCTCACCAAAAGGTATAACTATACTACGTCATTTCTTATCTGTCGCTAGCTTGGTCCCGCTGACCTAGCCCATGAAGGTCTGAGTATGTAGTATGCGATCACATTAGTAGCTGCTCCACCCAATTGACTCAGGCTATCAACAACGTCTCAGCACTCAGCATGCGTTCACACTAGGGACTATTCCAACTTGATTCACCTAAGCTACGAAGAACGTCTGGGTATGCACTGTATGTTCACACTAGTATATGCTTCAACCTCTTTCACTCAAGCTGTGAATAAAGTTTGAGTATGCATTCACACTAGTAGCAGCTTTAGCCTGATTCATTTAAGCTATGCATAAGGTCTGGTTATGCAGTATGCGTTCACACTGGTACATTTTCCACCCGATTGACTTGAGTTAAGATCGGCGTCTGAGCATGTGGTATATATGAACACTAGTTGTTGCTCAACCCGGGTGACTAAGGCTGTCAACAATGCCTCAGAATGCAGTGTGCGTTCACACTACGAGCTGCTCCGCCCGATTGATTTAGGCTATCAACAACGTCTCAACATGCAGTATGCGTTCACACTACTAGCTGCTCCACCCGATTAACGTAGGCTATCAACAACGTTCCAGCATGCAACATATGTTCATACTAGTAGCTGCTCCTTCCGAACCACTTTCATCATGAACAATTTGGAGAGCGAACACATGCGGGAAATGATGATAAGCCCGTATTTGAAGCGTTTGGTGTACATGGTAATCATCATCTTTGATTCCGTTGATTGTCATATTGGCTGGAATATTTTCCTCACCGCAGTAGATACCCGGCGATCTAAACATCATGGGGTGACTGGCTAAGAGGTATACATTCCGATGATCGGCAGGCAGCTTGATTTCATGTTTCCGTATTTTGTTCCATATGAACGCCACGCGAAAAAAATCTAGCTTGAAACAAGGCAGTAGAGTGAATACAATATACTTCCGAAGATTCTCGATGACAGAGTGGGACGTGATATTTTTTCGGCAATTGTGTAGTTCGCCGGTACGGTGTTTCAAGGCAGAAACGAGTTAGAAACTGCCATTTAGGCGCGAAAAGATATTTTTCAAATTTTTCATGAAATATTAAAAAGCATATTACGGAACAAATATATAGATTTCTTGGCAATTTTTCGTTTCGCGGGATTCGCCTTGAAAGTCGTTCAAAAGCCAAAACAGGCCTTTTGGCGCGAATCCTCGATTTCTAGATATTTTATGAAATTTTAAAATCGGAATTTCAGGCAAAGTACTTATCGCGCATCAATTGAAAATAAGCGGCGTTAATGGAAAAATTGAAATACGTTGAAATAGTCCCAAAAGTATCAGCTTCGTGATGAAAAATATTTCCGCCATTTTTGCGAAAACAACCCGTTTTTGAGGTAAGCTCACGTTTTCAAGTCTTATAAATGCGCTCATTGCCATTTTCTAGATGAGATACGTGATCTTATAACCTGAGAGTGTTTCATTTTGCGCCGTTTCACAGATATAGTCGAAAAGGGAATACGCGACCATGATGTGTTTGGTCTGCATCTCAACAAGAACACCAACACATTTGTTAGTGAAACACGCATGACAACGTTTCCAGCTTCATTTTCTATACGACATTCATACTATTTCTCTTTGTTTGCGAGATTTCAGGTAGATACTGGTCGATGAAACGTTGCTCTCAGACATGGTTGGAAATGACGCAATCATATGGTTGTTTCCATCTTCGGTGTATATGGATCGGCGTAAGAAAAGGGTACCATGTCCATGCCATCTGGTTACTTAGGAAACTAGTGAAGTATCAACAAATGTAAGGAACAACGTAAACTAGCGAGATATGACGGATGAGGCGAGCAGGCCGGAAGTACAGAGGAAAGTGATAGAATAGTCCGATGAATGACTCAGATAGCACGACGAATAACGGGAAAAGTAGACTGTAGGGTGACTAGACGCACGACACACTGTACTGCCGTTCAATTTAGGATGCGGTTTAGAAGGGCGATACACGACTTAACTGCAAGGGCTTTTCCCTTTCTGTACGAGTACATAGATATTGGAACAACCGTACTGAAGTAGTTGTTGTGACGGCATATGTAGATGAGTTCAAACGATTGTTGGTACGGTGGAGTTCGCATTGTTGCACACGTTTATTTGGAGATCACCATTATTATCATGTCATTATTACTTGAAGAAGTTCAGAAGCTTCTCAAGCGGTAGCATAAACAGTATGAAGCCATTTAGCTGAAGCCGAGTGAAGCCATGGCGTAGAAAATGGCCGTTCAACAGAGCCCAACAGCATAACGGAATCTATCTATCAACCGGACAATGGGATCACCTCCGAGATTTGGTCCAGGCGTTATGACGACTTGTTCAAGCAGGACGCAGCAAACTCAGTTGACAGTGCCAGGGTGAGACTACATTTACGCATGCTTAGCCCAACCGAACACGCTCAATCTTGCCACTATATTCTGCCAAAAAACCCATGTGATTGTTCATTCCTAGACACTGTGTAACGTTTAATCCGCGTGAGTTCTTCATTGTTCAACACTCGATGTAATTACTCGCAACTCAGTAAACAATAACCCGAAGGATTTTTTAACAACCGCCAGTGTGTTCAGTCTTGAGTGTTGGAAACTCCAGCTGTTAAATCTCGCCAGTGGTCACTTTAGAACGCGAATCTGTGTATATTGACTTAACTTAGCATCCGACGCGAATATCCGTACACGCATCTTATCGCAACTAAGAAATAATCCAGACATTACATTACAAACTGACATGAGTGTCAATAATTAATACATCTTAAAAACGACATTCAACCGGTTGAGAGCAAGGTCAACAGCGAAGAAAATGTCTGTCATCGGCAAGGCAGGGTGTTGGAACTGGTCCAACAGATTAATGCCCAGTCTGTAATCACTATCGAAAACCAATCGACAATGAGAAGCAAGAACTCAGCGCGTTGACCCTTGTGTATTAGTATCGACCCTGGAAAATAGAGTACAGAGAAAAGACGTCAAGCTAGCGGGGCACGGAGCGAGTTGTGATTATAGCCCCGGGACGGATTTTACAAATGGAATAGCTTGACTAAAACAAAAGTAGGCAAAAAGCCAAAATCATTTGAAAAATTGTACAAGTGAATGCGACTACCAAAAATATCACTTGTTATAGTCGCTACAGTATTTCTGTCAACGCAAGCCAGAAAAGCGTTGTGGTTTCACTATATCGGCACACTGACGCACTGACGATGACGAAAGACTGCTGCAGCTGCGCATATCCCATGGCTTCTATGTTTCGAGTACCGCATTCCAACACAGAAAGAAGCAGTGTGTTACTTGGAAACCTCCGTGTGTTTATCAGCCGTGGACACAGCCAGTTACAGGTGGC
>JTDE01006246.1:1256-28045 GCA_014338405.1 Paragonimus skrjabini miyazakii
TTAGATGACATACGGAGTATGTGACCCAACCATCGCAAGCGGTGTACCGTGATTAATTGACCAGTTGATCGCGCATCCCGAGCGTTCCGGAATACGCGCCTGTGAACGGCCACATTGCTCACGCGATCAGTCCACTTAATATGGGCCAATTGGCGGAGACAACGGTGGTCAAACACGGCAAGCCTGTTGATATCTTCTTTGTGAACAGGCCACGTATGTATGTACGTATTTCTGTATGCACAGAAATCATTAACACGTTCAGTTCCCTAAGTGATTGAAAGATTCTCCTACATATTCAACCCAGTTTCCCATGATTATAAAGAGCCAAAACACTAGACATATAAATCAAAAACGAAATATTCCTTTTTAAAAGTAACCAAAAAGTGGCAGACTTGCTCAAAATTATACAGGCAGATTGAGTGTAATCCAATTCGCATTTTCATCAAAGCCAAATTTAATTCAAGCGAACTTCGCGGACAGCGTGCAGCAGACCCCGCCAACCTCCGTGAGCTAAGAGCCATTTGCCCATTTTGGTGTCCAAATCTTCCACAGCATGCTCTACCAGTGTTTTGATGATAAGCACCATACCACAATCTAAGCAGCTAATGCAATAAACAGCCGTAAAGGTAATGTAGACTAGAAAACGACCCCAATTGGCCAGTCCATCTGCCCAAATATTCTGTAATGTGTCCGCGAAGTCCAATTTGGCTCTTTCTGGAGTAGAAAGAAGCAAAGCGTTACGGTTCTCAAATCTAGGCTTCAGTTTAGCCTCCAATTCCTCAGCCCGTTCGACCAATCGACGCAGCACAAGTTCCATCACGCGATAGTTATTCGTTTGTCCACGCTCATGTTCAAACAGCGTGATTCCATTGTAACCTTTGCGACAAATTCGATAATACACGTAATCAACTATCAACCATCGCAGGACCTCCTTCGTGGGCATAGAGTCCAAGGGGCAAATGGAATTGTAGATATTCGAATCAGATTCCAACTCACCCTCAACAAAAATGGTCTGCATGTCAGGCATT
Organism: Paragonimus skrjabini miyazakii; assembly: GCA_014338405.1. NCBI lineage: Eukaryota > Metazoa > Platyhelminthes > Trematoda > Plagiorchiida > Troglotrematidae > Paragonimus > Paragonimus skrjabini miyazakii. The sequence continues at coordinate 2,285 of JTDE01006246.1, forward strand.
TTTTCGCCGTTTCAGTTAGGATTTTTGTTCAGTGATGTAGTGGCGAGTAGGACAACATCACGTGGATATCAGTATTGATCTCAGTTTCGAATCCCACACTTATTTTACACGTGGGTGAATGCAAAGACAATAATGAGACCTACAAGTTTTGAGCCACCTTTGGGTTTTTACCGAAAAAAAGTTTCACTGAACTGCAAAAGCTATAACCGAATGAATTTTCACTCGTTATAAAACCGTGACAGTTAGCTTAAAGCTATCAGGCACATTCTCAGGTTGCACACTAGAATAAAACTCATTACAGAAACGAACCCTGAGACAAGCGAGAGCTTGTACAATGAGTGTGTAGCAACAGTAACGCGGCCAGTGCTTAAACAAAACATTGTATATTATCATTGGGGTTCGTCCAACCAGCAACCACCCAGTTACCATTAACTTTTCTGAAAGTTCCGTGCAAACGGTTGGCCTGTTTTCTATCGTAACCTATGGTGCCCGATTCATCCGGGCAATCTGAATTACCGTAGCTTCTAAATTATGTCTCACTATTCACTAACGTATCCAAGTAGTATGTAACAATAACCCAAAAATGTATGGAAATGTCCAAAACACAAAGCCAATAAGCAAGAAAATCTAGATGAGAAGATCCCGCGATACTGCGTGTCTGTAAAACAGGGAAGTAATTCTTAAATATGCCCCAAGATTTAATCGCGGATTAAACTAACGCCAATTCATGGAGTTCGACCTTCTTAGGTAAACCAACAAAACTGGACTACTTGCACCGTTTAAACCCATTGCGGTTGCCTGCAAAAGATTATATTTCTAAACGATTTGGTAGACGGTCAACAAGTTGGAGTCATAAAAACGAGTATTACTTTAAATAAGTACGTTTGCTTGTGTAGGACAACAATAAAAAAAGGATAGAAGAGCACGTGCCATGAAGAAGGATGAAAAACGACCGGTCACGGGTAGGGCATACGAGAAGTCGTTCATAGTAAATGCGGTCTGGACTGCAAAGGACAGCAGACAGGAGTAAACTCAAATTAATGAGTGACTGAAAAAGTGACCACTTTTATGTCAGCGTTTTCCGTTTCTTTCCATTAGTGCCAGCCTCTACCGAGGCACCATCCAAGGAAGGAGGAGCCAACGCAGCGGCAGACGCTTTACGTTTCTGTCCACCTCCTTGTGATCCAAGGCCAACACAACCGCCACCGGTGGTAGCAGCAGTGTTAGCACCACCGCCGGCACCTCCAGCGGCAACGCCAGTCTGTGCACTGTTACTAACTCCACGAGGTTGCTTACTGCGATCGTCTATGTCACACATTTCCCGTTCGATCAAAGTTATCAGAGTACTGCATCGGCGTTGAAGTTCCTAAATCAAAAAAACAGCATTTATGTGTGGCACAGGTAGTCCAGGAAATGCAGCAACATCAATCTTTCTTAAAATAAAAGTTACCCTATCCCTCTCTCACTATAAAGTATTAGTTATCATGAATCATCATCAATAGCAACATATCAGTGGTGGTTAACACTGATGCTCCAGTTTTATACAAAACGAAAAGTATGCTCCCGTTTTCGAATGATAAAACTATGCAAACAAACAACCAAGTTCACATTTGTAGTCTTTAATACGTCTCTTCATTAACTACAGAGAAAGTAGGTCAATGATAAATCGGTTGGCGATAGCTTGATTGATCCACTGCGGCACGCTGGTCCATTAGTTTGACCGGGCGAAATGGCTGAGTAATAGACCCAACCAGGCAACCAGCAAGACCTGTGCCACAGCTAAACTTCGCACCCAATTCACCACACCCTTTGTTCTTCGGTTTTACAGTAAAGACGGTTCAGACCTCATCTATGTATGTCTGCTCCTTCGCTTGTTCCCAGGAAACAAGTCATATTGGTCGGACATCGAGACAACTTTAAAAACGGATCCGGGAACACCATCCACGTTAGTTGGGACAAGGTGAAGCACAATCGGGCAACAATGTTATCTTCGCTCAGCTGATTGAAAGTAAGCAACAGGTGAACATTAATAAAGTCTTCTGAGTGGTCTACGGCGTACCAGGTAACCCATTAAATGCCGTCCAAATAAGAACACTATACTATCGGAATCAAGCTGCTTGACCCGGCACTAGGTTATCAGAAACGGTTTGTTCGGGTGTTACATCCACCATCCACCCTTCAGAATGACTAGCCTGCGCGGTCAAAACAATAGACAAGCGTGAAGTAATGGACCAATCAAGCCATCGCCAAATGATTGACCAGTGACCTAATGTCTCTGTAGTAAGTCCGATCGATATCTCGATCCAACTCTATCAACTCCTTGCATAACTGTACTGGCTTGTAGATTAATCATCAGAAACACATGCTAGCCTATACACCTTTATTCTCATTATTGTAATGGACATATCTGAAACTTCAATGATTGTCAGTATTTCACGAATAGCCCAGTGTATTGATGGCAACATTCACGACAATGAGCTACGATCCCTGACTGTGAACCGCGGAAGCTTATACCAGGAAGATAACCGCGATCAGTGGCAATCAGTCTAAGTCCTCATGCCAAGCCATTATTCGCCCACCTAGTACTTTACGTTATTCGGTTGAAGCGTAGGCAAAGCAAGTTCGATTAGGCAGACGAATAGTTGACGACGCGGTTAGCAACGAGGTAATTAGACAAGCACAAAAATCGCAATCCTCAGTTTTAGCTCCCACGGATATTAGCTGTGTAGGCAACATTGAGGACGGGATTCTTACCATAGCTGTACGGGAGCGTAGAAACCAATCAAATCGAAACTGGGGTGCCAGTCGAACAGCCAGTCGTAGATCGTCGTATACGTTGTCTCTATCGAAACCGAGTTTGTGCAACATGCAAATAAGGAACCGGTCCTCTTCTTCCACATAATTTTTTCCTTTATTCGTTCCGTACTGGATACGTAGTTGATGGAACGGGGCACGATAACGAGCCATTTTCAAATCCAAAGCACGTTTGACAGCGGCTCGTCGTTGGATTTTGGCCTCACCACGTTCAATCTAAAATGGGGATGTGTTTGTGTATGTAGACAGGCATCAGTGAGACGCAAAAGTTCAACAATACACAGACAGGGTACATTATTCTACCAACTGGATATTCGAGATACGCTAAATCGTCTCAAATAAGCAACGTTATCGATTGTCTCCAGAGTTTGGCCAGATGTAAAGGTATTAAGCGTACAGATTTTACTAATGTCATCACCGGACTTCGCTAGGAAACGTACAAGCACTTTGTCGTGAAACCCTGAGGGAAAAATCATCTCCTCTTTCCTAGCTTGTCTAAATCTTACTGCCATTTATGACGAGACTCATAAACAGTCTTCTGAACGCCCGCACTCAAGCGCACAATTCTGTAATCCATGACTAAATTTTTTTATTGAATTCTGAGCCCACTCCTCGAAAGCTTATTCAACGACCGAGATTACAACAAGGCAGTTTGTCTATACAACACCTAATTCGGAAGCGCGCAGTTCCATTTTCACTCAACCATTTTATTACTGCTGAACATGTGCTGGTTTTATTAGGCAAAAAAACCACGCTTGGATGTTTAGTGCAACTCATTGACTTGACTCGATTTGACACTCGTGAGTTGCGTATTTCAAAGCGATTTTTAATGGTCGACCATATAAGCAGTTGACCAACAACCGGGTTTATCAAGTGTTTTTAAAGATCACGATGGACAAACATGTTGCATACCTGGGCCATGTGTTTGTCCACATCCTGCAATTCGTTGCATCGTGTCCAGAATACACGAGCGTAGCGTTTCACTTCTTCCGGAGTCTTGCCCTCCACGTCTAATGAGATCGCTTCCAAGTCATCTCGGCCATGTTTCTCGTTCGCTTTGATAAACTGATGAAAATCACGCTTAGACCAATTTGTAAAGCCCTGTGAGAAGACACAAGAGGAAGAAAAAAAATGTAATGGTATTGTACCAAACTATTTTGGTTCCTTTTAAATTATCATCAAAGGCTGACAAACATTCCAAAATAACTGATGACACGAGATTACGATGAGGAAATACTGTAGTTGGACGAACACGACATCTCATACAAACAGCTAGAAACGACAGGACGAGCAAGATGCCAAAGCCATTAGTAATGCGGCGCGCTGAACCACCTCCTCGTGGTGCCGACTGGGTGGTCGCGGTGCAAATCTTGACTAGCTAAGAGTTCAGCAACTCCAGATAGGGCCAACCACTCTACCTGGTTTTAATCGTACTGGTTACATTCGATCAAGACAATGAAATTACTGCCAGCACCTCCGTGCAGGCAACTATATATGTGCTGAATTGGCAAAAGAATACTGCCCCTGCTGCCAATCCAACCACCGTCTTACAAACTAACACGACATCGGATATTGGGTCCCAAGCTGCTGATCACTCTCAGTGGTTTACCTGTTTGATCCAAACAGTGATTACTCAACTGGAGTCCAATAGCGAGGCTTTCCTTCACAGCGATGAACTACTAGCCATTGCTCGCGGTCTTTGAACAGGTATTTTCACAGTGGTGCAAGCGAAATCGTTGTTCAACATGCACGCTTCACTAGCTTTTCTGTACACCTGGCGACTTGTCACTCGACGACGTGGTCGTGTTTACGTCGGAACCCACCTGACCAGATACAGAAGGCTAACTATGCAGCGATCCAAACGCTCTACCAGCGTAAGAAAGACGCCGCGTTTGCAGTTTTTTCTGGAAACTGGCGAACTGCCTATAAGATGGACCGCGGCCTCCCAGATAATTCCAACGAATACTGGTCCGGCTCATCCACATGTTGATGAGCGACCATCTCACAATTCTGCCTCCGGACTGGTCATTGGTCGACCCGATCACTGGAGATGAAGTATCACGCATCTTGAAGCATATGGGAAACACCGCTTCGGGTTTGGACAAATTGTTGCCCAAACATTTGAAGCGTATGAAAGCTGATGCCTTGGCTGGATACTTCAATCTTTTCCTACCAACCCAAGGGTGTCCAATCCACTTATGCCGCTCTCGCATCACGCTTGTACCCAAAGTAAACAATCCTTCATCTCCCACTGAGCTCAGACCTATCGCCGTATCTCCAACGTTGATACGTTGTTTCCACAAGATATTGGCCGATCGTTGGAATTCGCGCTTGCAACTGCCCGCTCTCCAGTTTGCATTCCTACATCGTGACGGTTGCCTTGAGGCGACCTCCCTGCTTTACGCGCTGCCTCGGAACTCACGTACCAAGTCTTCAAGTTTGTGTGCGGCCTTTATCGACGTGTCCAAAGCGTTTGATTCTATCTCACAAGGTTCGATTATCAGATCGGCCCAAGACTTCGGTGTTCCTCCACCTCTAACACACTACATTGCCCACTCCTACCGGAATGCTTCTGCCACGCCCAATGGCCCCGCTCTCCGGTCCCAGTGTTGTGTTCGCCAGGGTGACCCATTGCCTCCGCTTCTATTCACAATGGCAGTGGATGAGGCGCTGCAACTATCCCGACCGGAGCTTGGCTACCAGTTCCACAACACACTGGTTAGCGGCTTCGCTTGCGCCGATGATCTGATCCTCCTAGCCGAGAATCCTACGCGACTCTCTGGGAAGCTTTCAGCCACCGCTAGTGCCCTGGAACTATCCGGACTGAAGATCAACACGCATAAGACTAAACTCATGGTCATCCGCTGTGACCATAAACACAATGTAACTGCCATGTCTGATGAATCTATCCACTTCGGCCCGGACATTATCCACTCACTAAGCGCCTCCGACACGGTGACCTATCTAGGTATCCCGTTTATCTGGAAGGGTAAAGCATACACGCACCACCGTCTGCAACTTCGTACGATGCTGGATGAAACTACCAGAGCGCCCTTGAAGCCACACCAACGTCTTGAACTCCTGAGACAGCATCTAATCTCGAAGATGAATCACTCATTAGTGTTGAGTCGAGTCCACCGTAACACGCTCAAAGCCATGGACTGTACGATTCGCCAGTTTGTTCGGCAGTGGCTTCGCCTTCCTAAAGAAACCAATCAGCGACATCCATACCCCAATTCGTTTGGGCGGTTTGGGCATCCCAAGTTTGTCTACCACTATTCCAACCTCGTGTAAATCTCGAGTGGAGAGACTTCTTTCCAGTCAGTGTCCAGTTCTGCGGAATGTGGTCAAAGATAATTCGTTTGGCCCTATCTTGAGGGAAATGAACATCCCAGTACGCGTTCAGGGTGTAGTGGTGGCGAACAAAGAGGAAGCCCATGTGGCATGGATGGATAAACTCTACCATTCGCTTGATGACCGTGGTCTTCAGGAAGTGTCAGGCTCTCCACTCTCCAATCGTTGGCTGTTTAACCCAGATCGCATCTTTCCCAGAATCTTTATTCGTGCTATCCAGCTCCGATGTAATCTGTTAAGGACTAAAGTCCGAAATTCACGAGGTGGCCGAAGTGACCACTCAGTTCTCTGCCGTGGTAACTGCGGTCAACCGGAAAGCCTCGCCCATATTCTACAATCATGCTGGATCACCCATGACGCGCGTTGTGCCCGACACAACCGTGTGGCCAAAGACCTGGCGAAACGACTGCGCAACTCGGGCTATACAGTCTTCGAGGAGCTGCGAGTACCAACAGCGAGCTCGTTCATCAAACCCGATGTCATCGTGGTCCGTGACAGTGCTGCTGTAGTGCTTGATGTCAGTATAGTGGATGATTATCGAAGCCAATTTGCTTGGACAGACAAGATTGCGAAGTACGGGACCGACTCTCATAATGCTGCCATTCAATCGGTCCTCCATACTTTGGGCTGTGATGTGAACTCTGTTTCTCACTTACCTGTGATCATCTCTTTTCGCGGTATTATATTTCCTTCTTCAAGTAATGCTATTCTTCGACTGGGGCTGCCCTCTTACGCAGTCACGGATTTATGTCTACTGACTGTTCTAGGTTCCCTAAATACCTACGACACATTTATGCGGGGAACCTGGCGTTAACTGTTGCCACCTCTCTGACAGTTGTCTCACTATGAAGGACATTTTTCTGTCCCGATGCGTGAGCCTTGACTGTGATAGCACTTTTGTGCCCTGAAGAGCTTTTTGATATTGTGAGATTGATCGTTCGCCTATTTGTTTTCCATTAATTTTCATGTATTTTGTTTTACATTCTAAAACTGTTCAGTATACACGCCACATACAACTTTTCATGTGATGACGCCCATTAACGCCTGCTATTCTTGTGAGAGGACTTGTCAACTGTTCAATGTCGCTAACCATGCAACGTCTCACATTTGACAGACAGCTTGTTTTCACATTCAACTTTTTTATATCTCTGTTGCTTAATTTTGGTGTCACCGTTTGTTCTTTCTTTGAATGAAGATATGACTATATTGCTCTTCAAAATAAACGATAAGTAGGGACGTTGGCCGAATTCGATTTAATAACATGATATAAGTGAACGTTATTGATAAGGATTGAGCTCCATTTTTTAATTGCTTTTTAAGTATGGTTATTTTGGCACCAGCACAAGGTTTGCATAATTTACCCACCAAAACAAACGAATATAAATATTAAAGTTTTAGAGTAGCCTGCAAGCAAGCCGAATCTCAACAATACATGCGTGCTTCTCTAGAGTCAACTAGCGCTACAAGCATGCAGAGTCTACAGTTTAATGGATCACGTAAAGGAGGCCTGAAATGGAATACTATATCCTTTGCCACTTGTAAACCACTTGCTAAGAAAGCATATCTAAACGATGTATCGAAGTTACCCAAACTTGATTACTTTTTTCTAGAATCATCACGCGGTTATTTTTCACATAGCTGTGAGGAGATTACTTTCACTAAGCACCGCCTTAGGGATACACTGGCATCGGGTACTAGCGCGGAAAATTATTGTTCCAGGGTGTATGGAGTACCTTAGTCATCTTGTAGTGAGGTGAACATATACCCTGTCAGAAAACTGCACGCCCATGTTATCTTTCAAGATTATCATCGACACGTCTGAGTGGGACGAACTTGGCTCCCAAACTAGGATTTAAATATCAACTTTTGGTTAATAACGCTATCGCACATTACAAAACAACGTAATGAATGACGCTCAGAAACTAAGTCCACGGGTTTCTTATACTCAGTTTTTCATCCATTTCACGTTTTCTCCACTACCTTTTACCTTAATCAATGTTACACTAACGCTTGTCAACTGTAGCTAACTAATGTGATCAACAAAAACCATGTTTCTTGTCATCGTATTAACGATAATCAGCTTTTACAACAAACGAACAAATACTATTGGAAAGTAGTAAGCTGAGCGTTGCTTGAAAAGTCATCATAAACATGATACAATACATAGAAATAGGAATAGTATAGTGGAGTGGTTATACGTAGTGATTATACACAGTTCTGTAAAAAATTGGTCCATTTACAACAAACAAGCCCGAATCAAGAAGTGCCACTTTTTAACTAAGACTTCTTAAAAGGGGGCAGATTCTAACATACAAATTTTAACAACGGATCAAAGCTACGTTGCAATTGTTGAGAATGTTCAAACTTCTCTGTTCACCTTAAGACAACCCTGGTATTCAACCACATAAGTTAGGCGCAGCATCCCCTAGCCCATGACAGTTGCTGTTGTGTGTTTTTCTGCTAGCATTGGAACAGGATGCTGGGTAAACATTCCGATTTTACGAATCCTTCCGATCAAGGTCTGAATCGACCACAGGAAAATACTACGTCCAGATGATGTTCGAGCTGCCGTAAACCGTTTCGTCTTGACTAACCGCAGTGAGCGTTGATCATCTACATATGCAGTGATTCATTTACATTGGTTTTCTCTTTGTAGCTCGCGTCTCCAAATATAAGTTTGTAAAGTACCCACTTCTATGGTGATTCGGATTTAGTTGACAAATTTTCAGGCCAATTTCCTGAACTGTTAATTCTAGCTGCCGGTCGGCATTATACGGTTCTAAATCCGTGCAGTAAAACAATGACATATAATCCAACTTGTCTGATAGATTACAAAACAACATATTTGATGTGGTATCACGTTACAGAAGCAAGTTGCCCAACGCCAAACAACGAAGAGCACAAAGCACACACATGGACGGTGTGCTGTTATTCAGAGTATATAAAATAATACAAAGTAAATATCTGAGGCCTACAATCGGCGACATGTGACAACAACAAGCAATGAGTGGAAGGATAGTTATGTAGGCTACCCTCAATGGCAGGCGGCATGGTTTTATTGTGCACTGTACATATATACACATGAAATAATCAAAAGCGCACCGACTGAGCCTGTGAATCCACACAAGAATCCTCTATCAAACAAATAGAAATATGTTTTAACAAACATTTTCCTGATCCCTGTATCCACGCCTAAAGCTGTCTTCATCTACGGTAACACCGGAAACTCAAATGCCACATTTCATTACAAGCAAATACGATGTGACATGAGAAAAAACCCACAACTCATCGATATTTTGTTACCAATTTTTTTCTACATCCAAGGAAACGACTAATCATGGAACAAGCCAACAACGAAACACACTAGCAAAATACAGGTGTGAATACCTGTGAAAGAAGCAATTCTTTCTCCATCAGCTCATCTTCATTCAGCGGTTCAGCCTCATCGATGCGCATCTGTTCTTCTAAACGTTCCCTTTCTGCGTCCGGACCAGCGTCAGGGTTCCGAGGAACTTTGTAGCCTATACTCTTCCTGTTCACAAGGAACAAACAACAGCACGTGTGTCCTTTTACAGATAAAATTATTATCAATAATACTGAAAAGAATGACGCAAAAATCAGCACCAGGAAGCAAACACAGCTGACAGAAAAGGATTAAGGATGAAAAGAAAAGGGGAAGAAAGCCTATAGTAAAATGTATAGAGGATGTTGATAAAGATTCATTGTTCATTTTACACATCACGTAATTTTGACATCAAAATTGCGGCTTGTTAAGTTCATTTTACTTTTGAAAGAAATGCGATTAGTGAGAGCCACAGTCAAGAGATGTAAAAAAGACAATACATGGTAGGTGTCTAGAAGGTATACGAAAGAAGTGTACTGGTAAGTCAAAGCAGTGAGGTGAAACAAATTCATGCGACAGAAGACCATCTGTTCCCAACACGTCATTCATTGCTTATGTGGTGGTATCACCGCACACTAATTAAGCTCCTCAAAAGGTGAATGTCAAAAGCACAAACACAAATCATTACCCCCATGAAGTGCACACCACCAGGTACAATTTTTTAGATTAAACACGGAAATGCAACGGTTCGACGTTTTAAAAAGAGGTAACCAATACCTCGTAGTACTCACATACGAGACCATACTATGACATTGCTGCCCTACGATTTACTTTTGAAGCAACACACTACACTAAATGACGCAAGGTATCGTTCAGATTTCGCATACACTGAAGATGTAGCTTACAGATCGCAAACACGCAGAATCCGAAGGTTACACTAACCGGAACCGTCCACGTTCACAAGACAAACTCACCTGATGCAAACGGATAGGTACAACCAACGGTTGACGTACTTAACAAAAAAGCATTTCTCGTAGGCGAATCACCTATTGAACGGACTGTAGGATTTCCCCCCTTGTATTATGGATCAAAAGAAACGAACTCCTGGACGCACTTGCGACAATAAATTCGCTGGATTAATGTGCAGGAAAACTAATATCCGCGTTGGTTATTTCACTGACGCGACCGCATGGTGCTTTGAAGAGAGTCGGGAGTGTATCAACAGTCACATCAGCGCATCCATATCGAAGTACTAACGGGGAGAAGATGAAACGGTTCGGTCTAGACGAGTCAACCGGAGTCATCAGCATCACCACAGACAGCAATACATCAGTGGTTCTCACTTAACTGCCATACAGCCTTGAAGAAAAAAGTAAGTCTCGTTGGGAGAAACAAGCCTACCTAAATCAAATGTTCCTTCTTGTCTGCATTAAAATGGTCAGTATTTGTGTTCCTTATATACATTGCCACACAAAGGAAATGGACAAGGTCAATTGGCATCGGTCGACCGGCTCGAATAGATATATAAAGCACACGGCTCACGCTACCAATTTGGAGCACTTTTACATGCCTATCCGGAATCTGCTTCGTCAGCGTTTCCATCGATTTCTGTAGTTCACAGTTCGGGGACAATCCGGAGGGGATTCAACTCGCGTTATTCCTTCATCGTTCGTATCAATCATTCGGGTTCGTGTTACAAGGGATAAGGTTACGAAAGTGGCCATCACAAGGTGATTGATTGGGATATGGAAGGCAGACGGGTAAGTCACGGTTTAATTACGAGAATTGTTTTTGATGTTAACATACATACCGGTGAGTCGATTGGAAATTCCAGGAAAGTCCAGACCTAAACAGCAGAAAAATAACGGTTTTCAACCAAAGCCTCAGGCCCAAAAGCCTTTACTACAAGGTAGCAAGACGGTAGCAGTATAGTAGAACTAACACTTTTTCTATACAAAAAAGGGATGCCAACGCTGCTTAAAGATACCCTAGCCTTAGAACCGCGAGCATGAATGCTAACTTCAATACCCCCCCCCCATTATTCACTACACAGTCTCCAAAACTTATGAACACATCGGAACTTTGTCTAAGAAGCTCCAAAACTGCCGCTCAATCAACCGATTTGAACACATCCTCATAAATCCAGAAAGTACAACGATTACTGACCAGAGGAACGTACGACACTGTTCCATAAATTGGAGAAATATAAATCTGACAAGTGTACATTTAAAACAGTTCATTCCCTTTAGTAGTTTGAACAAAACAGGTAGAACACGAAAACTGGTAGACGCAAGCATTTCGTATTGACTCATCAGTACCAAATTTACAATAACATGAAACGGTGTTTTATATCGAACAGTTAGGGGTGAGTAGGATGGATAGTTGATTGATGGATTAGAAAAGGTCACTAAGTCCAGGGTAGGGTCAAATTCACGAACAATTGTTCCTGAACACACAGGGCCGGCTTCAGTCGATTGATTGCGACAGCCTCAGCAAACCGCAAGAATCTTGAACTGGGATGACGTAATAAGATTCTGAATGCACAAGCCGGATCGATGACGTGACCACTATCCATCCTACCCACCTGTAAACTGTTCGATATAAAACACCGTTTCATGTTATTGTAAATTTGGTACTGATGAGTCAATACGAAATGCTTGCATCTACCAGTTTTCGTGTTCTACCTGTTTTGTTCAAGTGTACATTTATTCAAGACGGAAGCGCAAACGTGGAAATAAAGAAATGGGTATTGGAGGTTTTTACTGTGGACAGATAAGTGAATTATCGTGAATCGACTGGAATAAATGAGTGTAAAAACGTGTCCAGTACTGAGGTTGATCAGGCGGTGCTGTGATTGAGCCACCGTTCACATCAACTATGACGAGCAGAATTCTCAAACAGTATTGATAAAAACTTAATCAGATGAGCTGGAAACCGTGTAAGCCACCAATGACTTCTGCGCACTAACAGCTGGTATAACGAATTCGGTAATCACAAATTTCCCAACCAGACAGATACCATCAACCAACATTACAAGACAGAGCAATCCAGGCCTAGATAAACTATGACCGCCTCGTTAGCGGACCAACTGGAAGTCTTATCCAACCCTTGGTGATTTCGATAAAAGCCCAAATGACAGACGGAGCGCATGACTTAACCATCGATGGGTGTGCAACCTTGGGGTTTGACCAAATGATTACGTATCCGGGGATTCTCGAAATATGCGCTGGTGAATGGCAGCGTTGTTGAAGCAAAAGTAGCTGACTAATGAGGGCAGTAATGGTCAATCACAGTCTCTGTTCACAATTACGAGTGCCAACGGATAATCGATAATCGCAGGTCTTTCCAAAGTCAAAGATTATGAGGGTTAACTAGGGTAATGGACGTGTTTGCTACACCCGCAAACGAATACTCAGTACTATTGTATGGTAGGGAGGTTACACTATTACATAAGTAGATGAGATAGTCCACAGTATCAAAATAACCATCGAAAAGGTAGGAGTGACACTGCCCTAACCTGAAAAAGAGGTGTAGACTACAGAGACAAGATCAGTTGATCAAATTATTCACAATTGTAAAAAGGTGGGCGGGAGGTGATTCGGAAGGATAGTAAACATCAAGGGGGATGTTTTTATTACAGACCCAGCGAGCACAACTCACTGTAAGGATGACGATTTTGATAAATGGGGCATGAACGACAAGCGGCGTCTACGTGCAGTCTGCATTCGTCTTTATAGTCCAAGCAAATTATTATGGAAAAACAGTGGCACGTTGACCCCGAAACGTTAAGCAAACACTCCAGCTCGGAAGAGACGTAAACTAGCTGAAGTTCGTAGGTGTTTCCGTACCTTTAGTTGTGACAATTATGAACAGAACGACGAGTAATCAACATTTTTATCTAAGCGAAGAAAATTCAAATGAACGACCTCAAATGAACAACATAACCAAAACTACACACGAGTAATAGCGGAATGAACATGAGCTTACCGGAATGCATAAATTTCTTTGTCCAACAGTTCGAACAAACGAGGCGGGAAAAACTGAAAATCTTGCACATTTGGCTGTTTGGGTGGTCGCGGAGGTTTCGGTGCTTTGGGTTCGGAAACCCGCAACGCCTCACGGAAGTATGCATCCACCGCGTAATTGGCTTTACGTTCACGTTTGGGCGGTTCGATCCAGCCCTGAAGACGAAGCGCGATACAGGAACAGATGTTTGTTTATAAAACGACCATCATCATCATCATCATAGAAAGCACTACATCAGTGGTTCATACTGATGCTTAACTGCCACACAACCACGAAGAAGAAGCAAACCCTGGTTAGGATTGCATTAGGTTATGTAAGACTGTTCAAATCAACTCGGACGAATTGGATTTACGTATCATACAGGGCCGAGGAACACGAAAAACTCACAGGTTCATCAATGATTGAGGGAACTAGGCACATACATAATCTTACATAAGCCTAGCAAATGTACTTTAACTCGCCACATCTGTGAATGAGGCCAAATTGGGTATAGTCAAACTTAGGATATAAATCAGCAGACCGTTTCACTCAAAACTGGATTCCGTGAACAGCAGGAGGCAGTTGAATTTGTGGGGTCATATGCATTCAACCCGGGCTTCCAATCTCGGCCCATAAATTTGGGGGGAAATTCATGAATACCACTCATTGAAATGAGTGACCTATTCTTGACCACAAACACACTTTCTTGGGCACCGACTACTTTGCGTAAATGACAGTCCGGTGGCGTACGAAGATTACTAAAACGCTCAGAGAAAGAATGACAGCAAGTGTGCGCGTACGAGGTCGTCAGAAAATATCAGCAGCCTCCCAGCAAGGGTTTAACTAACTGACTACCAAGCTGAACTGAGACATAGATAACGCCATAAAGTTTACAGGTGCAAACAAAGTTCCATTATAGCAGATAGTACCCTCAGAAGAACGCACACATCGCCTAGGATTCTAAGTACCGATTAACTTGGCCTTAATTGCCAGTCAGTATGGAGTCAAATGGAGTCCACGAGATACAGCTAGCGAAGGTATACCGTGTGGAAAAGAATTTTCCATCCCAGCTCAAACAGCTTCTCCATTCTTGCCAGTTTTAAACAATAACGGAACAGTATCTAACAGCATTCAAACCAAAAAAACCATCAATTATAATTGCATTCAGAAAGGAATAGGATTTAGTACAATACGAAATACATGAGATCATTACATCAGTTATAGTTACATACCAGTGGACAACAAAGATACCTAACTACTGAACAACCATGGATGGAAAGCACCAATCTGAAGATAAGAAGGGCGAACGGGTGAGAGTTAACTTATCAAAATCCTACGTCTAAAGTCAAACAAACAAATGAGTTTCAAGTGAAACGGATTCCTTACGGTTCCTACTGTCTCGCTTTGTTAATCGCACTTGTGTAACAACTCGCTTAAACAATGGCAACAGTTATAGCATAATGCCTTAGTTCCACAACCCCTTGGATCGGAAAATCGACTTAAGAAGATAGGCTGTACTTCATCCGTCTTCACTTTCAGCGATAATTTACAAATACTAGTTAGACATATTCTTATTCTCAAAAGCACACCATTTTTTTTTTCGAAAAATAGCTTTCAGAAATCTGTAGTGTAAGTCCCCACGTAATAAACTGTTTGGTTATGAGTACAAATCTGGACTGTCCAGGAGTGGGCAATTGTTAAAAAATGACCTGATGTGCTGACTGACATTTATTCCAAAGGATGGCTACGAGAAGAGTGATGTAAAGTTTTGTCATAACATTTACTACTATATTTTTGAAAGTAGGCAATTGAAATAGAGAGTAATATGGATAGCAATCAACAACGTGCCTCGAGGCCAGATCCCTTCTGGTGTTTTTCACGATAATCTTCCCCTTCGAAATAGTAAGCCGAGAATGCAGCCCCACTCTCTTCCGGTGTGTCAAACTTGAGCGCCCTTAGATTAGACTCGCCCAAAGTGGCCAACTTTTCGTTCATCTCGGCTGTACGCTGTTCACCTCGCGCCAGAATTATATCGATGTCCTCGTCTTTGAGGTCGCTGTCCTTGCTACGGAAAATGTAGTTAGCGCCATATTTAATCATCTCCAGAACGTCACCCTTCTGCAATTGATTTGACTTCTGTTCAACCAAACGGCCTGTAGCAGAGACAGTGGAGGAATAGAAAGAGACAGTTATTCAGCTGTGTGAGTGCCCATCCGGGAACAAATCAGATCAGCGGGGTAAATTGATAAGTACCGAAACGCAACAATAACATATGTAACACAGTCAAACCTCGGTAGCACTGCCACCTCGCTAAGAACGTCACCTTATTATGCAACGAGCTAGAGTCAATTAAAAGTTATGAACCGGACTTTGGTACTAACGCCACTCGCATACATCAACAAACCATGCAAAGCAACAGAAAAGAGCTTGGATAACCCACTCTGAAACATGTGACAGAGAATCCCACGTCGCATCAACGCGGCTCACATTACGATATGAAATGACCGGCTAGATGACTATGTCAATGATAGAAGGCTTCGAATATTACTGTAAAAAACAATGAGTAGGTTGAATGAATGCCCTGTTTGGATGAGACATTAAAGCTTTTGATGTGCTATCCAAGGTGATCGAAAATGATCGATAGAACGTCACGGAAATACACAGAACGAATCAACTAAAGTGATAAAAATGTGGTAGCCCGACGGCGTTCACTCGGTAAAATATTAACGTTTAGTATTTCCAAACCCAGAAGAAAGCTCCGGTATCATCGTTCTGTACAAAAACAATCACATTCGGAAAACGAACACCATTTCGGAAACAGTGAGAGTTCGAAGTGGACAAAATCGCTGAAAATAACCAAAAACTGCTAGAAAAATAGACTGCCAGACAACTGTAGATATTGCTGTTGCAGGGGGACACATGGAACTAAATGTAGACAGGTGAAACCAATCGACAGAAATATCGCAAATGGGAACAAACCGAAAATTATCAGTTACATTACAAGAATTCTGAAACACAGACCCAGTGCTAACACGGCAATGTGCAAAAGAAAGATAACAAAGAGAACAGGCACAATATGTCTCAAAAATAGTTAACGGTCCCCAAAAGAGCGTCGGTTGGTCCGCTCTTTCAGGACTGTTCCTCTACATGCCACAGAACATAAGTGATAGAATAGTTATCTGTTGATGTGTGCGGCTGACCACTCTTCTTTGCAGACTATGAACACTACATGTTGCAACAAACTTTTTCATCAGCCTTCAAACTGATTTACAAATAACCAATTACATATCCACATGTATCCACATCGTATTAAATTCCCTAGTGGTCTCCTCCACATTCTCACCACGGGCCACATGAATAAAAACCAGTTCAATACGCTGCTCAGATGTCAGATTACCGGGACATCGTTTTCTTACTTGTGTTCCACGAATGTGAACTGACTTCAGCATGATAATCTACCCGGACCAAGCCGCATGTGGCTACTCTCCGGCAAACGGAACCGTGCAAATTATGATCCAACACAGCTCAACATTAAAAATCGGCCAAACAGTCAGACAGACAGACACACAAAACGAACTGATCACCCCCCGGGCTCACAGGTCCGACGTGGCTTCGGTGAAATGAAAGTGTCGATTCTAAACAATCATCAGTCACTTACGCGTTCATCTGTTTCGTTTCTGAATACGGTCTGTTATCATTCAGCGTTTGACTACAAAAGTATCAGGATAATACAATCGGTTGGGGGGAAATAACACATTTTCACTCCGTATTTTGCACTCATCCTGGTTCCCAGTCGAGCGTTACCTCTCAAGCACCAAGACGCGTATGTGAGCAGCTAGGTGTTATCTACCACGGACCGTGGTGGTCAAAACACTATGACGATGAGACCGAGTGACTTGACTGGGACTGCGCGTACGCCCCCTCCTCAATACACAGCCAACTTATCTGGTTGCCCGTTTCGTCAACCGACTCAATTATCAGGCCTGTTCGTTGGTCTGGACTCTGGTGTGAATAGAACAAATTCAAGTACTCAGACCTCTCACACACGCTCGAGCCATGGCTGCTAATTCGGATAAGCCCTTTGGTACGGATTCCGGATTTTGTTGCCGGGTCCCTACGTCTTAAATTTGTAAACAAGGAACCAAACGCAAAGCAACAGGTACAAACATAACAACGGGGAAAGAAAGCACTTCTTCATACGCGCACGACTTTGAATATGCAGGGATAGAGCATCACAATGTATGCATAATTCAGCTTGTTAGAAAGGTGTCCGCTGGCAAACGAACATTTCGGATCCATTCCAGAAAACATCATCCCATCTGAGCCTAAAATATTCACACAAGGTAAAAGACCCCAGAACATGTGTCCGCGGGTTCCTAAGCCAAAACATTCCAGTGACGTTGATCCTTTAATTGGATATATTCCCATTGCAGAACAATTGCATCTGCGTTTTTGTCTTTAACCAGTATTGTGACGCGAGTGTTGCATACAAAAGAATCAAGGATTTCATTTTTTTGGTCACGGAAAACAGTGTAGTCCTTTTTAGCGCACTTGCATACGACGATAGAAGGTGTGGTCACGAGCAATCCGTAAATACTGGCCGACAGCCTAAAAACGATTGGATGGCGGGTCGAGATATTGTCAATGTTGCACTGCACAAACGGCATGTGGACGGTGTTCTCACATTCATAAATATAACTTACCTTGAGTTGTTTTAACTCTCTTAAACCTATCTATCCAAACTGATTTTTATTTCATGGAATTAAAGTCAATTGTAGCTTATCTATTTAACGTATGCTTATCACTAAGCGTGTTGTTGATCGTACGCTACTACTTCCTCCTTAGAGCAAAGAAACATCGAAACATCAGTTCACTAGTTTGGATCTGATTATGCAAAAACGGCGTTCGATTGAAACCCTATTACACAGAACCAGGCGTACATGCCCCTTTGATAAGCTTCGGATAGAATGAGGGAGGCCAGAAAAGATTTACGAGTACATAGCTATCCTGAGAAACATCGAAGCTCACATAAAGAACAAGCGCCATGGACCAATTCAATCTTCCTAAAGTAAAGATACATTTTTATTTTTGTAAACAAAAAGCAATCATCCAAAGAACCTCGCCGAGTCCAGATTAAGGTATGACCTAGCTCAGCTGAGCCTGGTTTAGACTACCAAGGGACCTGTTTCATAAAATCCCGAACGTATTTCATTTAACATTTCCGTTTTGCAAGTTATGTACCAGTTTATGTGTAGTTGTAGTAAGGTTCACACAAACCTGGCAGGTCGATAACTATCGCAGCCAGTAGCAGAACACACTAAAAGACAATTGAGTTACACCTAGTCTTTCATCCGTTAATGTGGATGAACAAAGTCTACCTCGGATTCTCAGTGGGCACTGACTACGGTCACAATGGCTCGAAATGGTGCTTATTGGGCTTCTTGAAACCCATACCAACTGACGGAGTGAAAAGCTAGTTATTACTCGGTTACATACAAAGTCCCTCGTGAAAAGCGATGTGCACAGAACTGGTGGCTGCGCGGATGAGCTTTGGCTCGTATCTCGAGAGGTTATCGGTTCGATACCCCATTCAGACTATCTCCACCAGATGAGTCCAGACGAAGACGAAACCGGTCGTGGAGAATCGGTTTGGAAAAGGGCACCACAGAGCATAATAAACATTCAACAGTAACAGTTGAAGCAACTGAGGCCACAGCATTCTTAAAGTGGGGAACTTACTGCTCGAAATCCTATTAACCTATTGTTAAATACTTTATGACAGTTCGGTCGTGCCTAATGTGAGGTCAATGGCGCAGTGGTCAACACGTTTGCCTCATGAAAGTGTGGCCGCAGTTCCAGTCCCAACAGTGGCAAGGATATGCACTACTGACGAGCTCTAACGAAAGCGAAACTCGAATACAGTGTTGCTTTTTGAAAAGGGCCGACTGGAAAGTCTATGGAAATGCGACAGCTACGATCAATTGTAGGTGGTGTTCAATCTGTATGAAAACCAAAGTCCCCTACTACTCATCAGTAACTTTATGACAAGTCGATAGGTTCACCATTACAGGTCATTCACGATACTTTTGTCTATACGGCGTTCGAAGTTACTCACCTTTAGCAAAGCTATGCTAATCCGAACTTACCAGCCGGCATCAGTTATAAAAGTAATCCATCGGGTTACCGTGATCTTGATTACATAATACTATATGTGGTTGTACGCGTGCTTACTCACTGTATATTTCTACAGGCCAGATGAACATAGCCTGCACATTCGATGTTCTCGACTAATGAGAATAAACGGAACATTGGCATATCAAGACACGTCTTCTTCCTGCTCTGATGAAGTGGTTAAAGTAACTCGGTATTCCAAACATTGGATTGATTTGAACTGCACATAACAGAATATAGTAACTATATTTTGTGCGAATAAATGACTCGTATATTGTAATTCATAGTCTAATGTGTATCTTTAGCATTTGCACAATCAGATTTTATAACCTGGAGGGTCTGATGGAGCTTGCACACGTCTACAATACTGTCACAGTAAATGACAGTGTCAACTGACCGGAACCGATGGCTGTTAATACTACCGAAGTTTAACTGTGTATTGTGCATAAGTGCAAACAAAACGACACTAGGGACAGAAAAAGGAGTGAGAGTTACTTGAAAAAAAGGCAGATAACAAATAATGGCAGAAATTCTCCACCACACGTAGCTCTGATTGTGACTCAATGCCATGGCTGACAACAAACAGAGATCTTTGGGTGACTAGTGGCAGAACTGTTAGTAACCGATAGGAATGAGTCTAATATCAGGTAGTTGATCCCCAACACCAAACTCCCTCCCAACAAAACGCGGGCGTCCTCCTGACACCAAGAGTGATGGAGATTGACAAATACAACACGTGCTTTCGTTATTCTGGATGAAACCTCATTAGCAATAGTGCAAACCGACGAGACGATGCGGTCCTAGTGGTAAAAACAGCTCACTGCCCAGCAAGACTGCCCAAAATGAACAGCTTATGAATGGGCCGGGTATCTCAACCGCATAATGAAAAGGCACGTATGTATGCATTATTACCATCGAAAATGAACGAACGCAACACCCAGCTGTCATATGGCTATAAGAAAAAAAACCAGTTGATAAAAAGGGGAATGAAGGGTAGTACATAAAAATACCACACCTAAGCCCCAACAAGATGCCTACACCGGGAAAATAAGCGAAAGAAGGCACAATGACATCTGCGAGACAACCGTCCCAATAGTAGTCTTAACTCAACATATACATGTTGGTGCCATCCGTTTCGTATCAGTCTGTCACAGTGACCGACGCCAAGGGACATCTGCACTCAATAATTAGTTAGGCCAAACGACAGTAACAGTAATGCCAGTGAGCTCCATTAGTTGCAAGCTCTCTAAACGCTTTTAACGACAAGCTCTGAATCACGAACGATCCATCCGGGGAGAAAAACCGCCTACAGCAGCTAACCGATTAATAATTGTGGTTATTTCTCTCCTTCAAGTTAGCAGCCTTATGCCAATCGGCTGCAACTTCTGCGGAGTTCTTGTTGTGACACACGATCAGTTGGTAAATGTAGTACATGGGTCAACCACCTAAATTTATGCCTTTTTAAAGAAGGAGTGACCAAAATTGATTAGACGTTACTGCCAAACAACCATCTCTTAAGACCTGGGTACCGCTCGGTACGCACGTTTGAACGAAGGCATGGATAGTCAAAATTCTACGCTAGAGAGCTACGCATTGTAGACGAATAGTAGCACTGCGCTCACAAATACTTTGCACACACGACAAAGATGTAGAACGCATACACCTCTTCGTATGAAGACCCACCTCTTTCGATCGTTATAAGTGAACCACCCTAACGACATTTGGAACTAAAGCACTGATCACTTCGTCAAAACGTATGCCAAACTTTACTACTAAAACCTGTGTAACTGTCCAGGTGGTCTCAGTTGGGAACTAATTCCACTAGGTCACCAACAAAGATAATAACAGAGAAAGTCAATCTTGGATTAATAAGTTCCACCGCCGGAAAGCGAAGCATACCCAGTACACAAATACTATCGCCGGAATTTACAAAGCGCTATGAACGGATGTCTATGAGGGCAAACGCAGAGTTAAACAATATTCTCGATGCAGCCAAACCAAAACGTTTCTGCGTCAACAAAAGAAGGGTAACAGGGTCTTTCAGTACTGGGTATAGGATTCGAACCCGTCAAAATCAAACACATATATCTAAGTATGAGCGGTCCGACAATGCTCAGTCTGTATATGACCCCATAGACCACATGGTAGCGAACGTATTGCGGATGGTCTAACTTCTGAACAACACTGCTGGTTGAAAATAACAGCGTGTTCTGCGGACCAACTTTAGGTTCATATAAATTAATATGTGAGTATATCCGAGATCGCAAATACAGTGTAGTCTGATCTGAACAAAGGGTCAGCATACGAATATCATGCTTCTGGGCGAAGCGCAAATCAGAGTATAAATGAACCGTCATACATTAAAGTGTCACAGCTGCATCTTCGTTTGATGAACAGCCGAAGAGGTTAGGCATCCGCCGCTTGCACAACTCCCTGAATCAGCTTACCGCTCACCTTGTTGAATGACCAAATTGTCCAGCCGCAACTTCATCTCAGCCCGCATTATGATACGCTCCTCGACAGTGTTTTCAGTGATCAGACGAAACACACGCACGGTCTTGGTTTGGCCAATACGGTGGGCACGGTCCATAGCCTGCAGATCGACCTGGGGGTTCCAGTCTGAATCGAAGATGATCACCACATCCGCGGTAGCCAAGTTGATGCCCAACCCACCAGCTCGGGTAGACAGCATGAAGATGAACTTGGATGAACCGGGTCGGTTGAACTCATCGATGTAGACCTAGCAGGTACATACGTATTGTACACAATAAGATACACGTTATACATTACACGAGGTAGTGAATTCCATGCAGAGTGTGAGACAGTCTGGTGTCAAAGCACGATCCGTAATCTTAGCACCCGGTGTCGGTTTCTAAAGCTATCTGAAGTTCGATGCTTGAGATACACGCATGTATATGTGCGTGTATGGAAACGTGCACTACGATGACCTCTGCTGTTCTTTAATTCGGTACTGTAGGCGGACTGTACCCTCAAATTTTGAGCCGGTTCATCGATCATAACATAACTCTACTTGTACTAACTGCATAGAATGCGCAAACAGTTACTTTTGCACTGCAACACCTCTTGCTTTACACTCTTATTCTGCGTTTCTCTTTCTAAGTTGGACATATACACATTCACATATGTCCAGCCTTAAGCAGTGTACAAAGATATTGTGATCCGGAAAGCCGCTGATTTCCACGGAAGCAAGCGGAGAAAAACAAGTTAAGGAAAAGTACCTCACTAATGAGACACATAACTGCTTGTAACATATGTTTGGGAGTTTTCCTAACCAGCAGTAAAAACTATGGTGCGGTCTCCCAACTGGAGTTTGTGGTAATAACGGTCAACTACCAATGATATGGTTGCAGGTTCCAGTCTAGTTTCAGCAGCTTTCTTGAACGGTAGGATGGCCTGACATGATTTGGCCACATATAACACTGTAGCGAATGTGAGAGCGAACAGTTCATGATTTCTACGCTGGAAATTTAAATCTAACACCAAAGTGAAGGTGAACATCTCCCGGTCTTGTTTCGTGAAAGGGCTCTCATGGCTTGTGAGTGCCTCAACACTTTGTCGCTTTGACATTCTTCCCAATTACCATCAGTGGTCTCATTGTATACAGTCTATGAAGAATGGAGCAAATTATTCTGCCCAAGCTCAAACAAACATATCACCATAATGTTACTTGTTGCATTTTTAAACGAAAATAAACTTTTCAACGGTAAAACCAATGTGAACTAAGTAAACGTCATCACACACATCACCACAGACAACAATAAATCAGTGACTCACACCAAAAGTTAACCGTAAAACCAACAATGAACCATAAACAAGCCTCAACTAGAAGACAGTAGATTGCATCTTGACATGAAGCGACGGGCTGCGTGTCTCGACTATTAATTAAGTTAAAGCAGACTGTACAGATAGTCATTCACGCCAAATAAGCCAACAAGTGTGACGAATTACAGTCGGTGTATGCGTTCGATTGACCGCATCGGGTGACACCAGCGGGTAAATACTACATTAACGTGGCGACCAAGCTTGTGCACAGCATCGATTCGCAGAGCTATGCTGACCAAGACTTCGGTCTTTTCCGGTACCACCATGCCAGATACATCAGAGAGCAATCAGACAAAAAACCGCTGCATTTATAAAGTTATATGTCGCACTACTGACTGCATCATAGTGTTTAGGAAATAAGGCGCGATCCTATGAGTATACCGCAGAACTATTTTTACAGTTACGACAGTACTGTCTTCCGATTAAAGAAAAGGAGGGTCAGAAAAAGTTCTCTCAAACAAAAGGCACTCCGATCGTCCAACGGTTGACCGTGACTGTCATCGTACTATTCTGCTGACATCGATGGTCAAATACCTGAGGGTGGTTCACCTCTTCTACCTTGAGCGGCCAAGTTTCGCTGTCGTATAGTGATGAATCACCCAATGGTACCTTATACATGCGGGCCTTCGGCCTCAAGGAGATACCTCTCTGCCGCCAAAGATGCCCAGATTAGTCAATACGCTCCTGGCCATAGAGATACGTACTTTCATTTCACTCCCTATATCTCCATCGACGCCGCCGATGCAACCGTCAACAATCTGCATGACTTCATTATCCAATGTTATATATATATATATGTGATCACAACAGTTTTGCAAAAACACCTTGCACTCACGAACTGCAAAGTGCATTCTGAAATGGTTTCGTCAGCATAATCAAAATCAGTCAGTCTTCCACCAGACAGAAGGTTTACGCCGGCATCCTGTGAGTGCCGCGGACAATCTCCCAGTATTTCGTTTACGACAAAAGTAAACAAATTATGAAAGTGGACAGCCATGACGTACGCCGCCCTTGATGCTGAAACTGTCATATAGTTCACCGTAAACCCTAACTTGAGCTGAAATATAGGGATAAGGCGCCGACAGTATGTTCACATACTTGGTCAGTACACTATTGCTTTTAAGCGACTCTAAAGGAGTTGATCGGTCCATTAAATCGAAGATACACGAATCGAGAAGTACGGAGATTGTTGGCCGGCGGTACAAAGGACGCCGCTCCGGAAATTGGAGAACAGTGAGAATCTGATCAATACATCCCCGCCAAGGACGAAACCCTTCCCGTTATTCCCCAACATCTGTGCTCCGAGGTGGAGTGGGTCGACCGAGGATAATGGATGTTGGGATCCTAACAATCACTGGAACCAACCTAGCTCACCTATGGTTTTCGTAAGGGTCCCAGACTCTTTTCTTGAACATAGGAACTACTACCGAGTGGACTCAGCATAGAGGGATGGCCTCCGTCGTCCACATAAGTTGAATCAAGGCTCTTGCAAACGCCTCTTCACCTTTATGGAAAAGCGCCAGCAAGAGATCATCTGGGCCAACAGCCCTATTACGTTTGTGAGTCAAAATACAACCGAGGACCTCAGTTTTGGTTGATGCTACACTCCAAGTTTGTGGCGGTAACACAGCAAGAGGCCAGCTAAATTAGCTCTTAAATTGTTCCGACCGGTGCTCGAGGCGTCTGTACTTATTATGGATGAGTGTGCCATCCCTCTCGGTAGTCTTGGACCAGCAGCAAGAATGAGCTTGAAGAGTCTGCCGGTGTTCCCTGAAGCAAAAACTGTTTCCATTTCCTTAACCTTCGCCAGTCGCCAATCGGCGATCAGGCTGCGCTTCAGCTTCATGCGGATATCCCACCTGAACTTGTTACATTAACTATCGGGGGGAATTTTCCGTATAGCATTTAGCAACTTCAGGGATGTTTCCAAAATCTAATGTTTGTTAAACCGACGAACCGCCGTGCTGCACGCTGCAGTACCTGCCTTATGAATGGTCTGTGAGATCTGAATCCAACAGCTATCGGGATCTTCGGGGTGAGAACTGTTAACCTTGCTTCTAGGCTAGTTTGGTACGTATGCTTTGCCGATGACATAGACAGTTTCTCAAAAACCAGCCATTGTCAATGGAGACATTGCTCAGCAAAAGTAAGAACAAAACGGCAAAGTACAAACGCACAATGAATAACGGTTCTGAATACAGCACCGCCGCCCACAAATAACAACTTTGTAG
>JTDE01006247.1:1548-14332 GCA_014338405.1 Paragonimus skrjabini miyazakii
GGTCAACTGAAATTTCCGTTGACGTTCGTTCTCTCTGGCGGCTGCCGTGCGGTTTTGCTGAAGGTTCTCTCACATCCAGTTCCCTAGCGCCCTTAATCATTGCGTTGAATTCTGTTTGTGAACGACCCACCGTCTTCTTACTGTGACCTTTGCTCCGCGTTAATACAAGGCTCGGGAAACCTCGGGTGTACGAACCTCGGAACTAGCATCACGATGAAGCACATTATAATGATGGAAGAAAATGTAACATGCTCTTTGAAAATTCTGTTTGCAGCCTAGTTTTGTTGATTAAGTTGCCTTTGAAGGTCTTACTAAAGCACGTCGTGATAATGGGTAATGTTTAGTGTGGATTCCTTCTAAAATTACCCATCCATAGGGTAATTTGTGCTGGCTGGGTTACTAAATGTGTAACGGTTAGTTTTAATTTACAGTATTCGCGGATTCATTATTCCCCAAATGAAACCACTAGTGATGGAAAACGCACTTAGAGGGGCACTCGTTAACTGCATGCCCCTGTAATGGGTTATTATAAGTATTGTGTGACACATGATAAACTGTTTTTCCTGGAATAATGTGGCAACTGATTCTGTATGCGCGCATTCTAAGTGGTGCGTACCGCACAGAACCTTCTTGGGAAACTACAGAAGGCCTAATCATCTGGATCCACCGCATTTATGCGTCCGTTTACTAGGCTCCATGGATGTTTCTGTTAATTACAAAACAACATGTTTATCGCGCTCGACAATTTATTACTGTATAAACATGGAGCAGTTAGAGAGAAACTCTAGAATATATGCCCTGCGTAGCAGTGTATAAATTGGCGACAAAGCTGTTTGTTTAACTTGAGGCCGGTTCTCCGAGAAGCAGTGCGCCGGAGCCTATGGTAAATAGGTTTTAAATCATGCGCAACAAAAAGAGCGGATAAAAACAAACAACCAGTCGAAGCGGATGTGCACGGTTTACAAGTTCATGCACACAAACTGGCATGAAATGTACGAGTTAAAAAATTTCTGTTTGGCAGAAAATGATTCCATGCCCAACTGAATAGTGAGACTGAGTTACCAGATAAAATATCACAGTGAATACTAATGTAACAACAGAAGAAGGTGCAGTATTTCTAAAGATACTAGCTGATTTCTGTGTTATTGATGATCGTTTGCTTGAAACTAACCAGACTGCTTTCCAAAGAACAAATCGGTCACTCAACTTCTGCACTCCGGAGGGTGTTTTACCTTATTATTTGCCCGCTTTTCTAGACGATAATCACCGTAGTTGGTTATAGTGTAGGCTAGAATGAACGACCGTCCTCTTTTCCACTGAAATTAAAAATGTACTGTTTGCTGTATTCTTGACTGTGGCTCACTTCTGTTTCGATTTTGCACAAAAATGAAAGAAAAACAACTTTCAGAAAGCACATATTGAGCTTAAACCTTATTTGTGAACGGGGCCAGTTCACTAAAAGAGACCGCTGAAACCTCCAAAAAGGTATTTACAGGCGACAGAAGCCTTGCAAACAAAGAATTCATTCACCTACAGAGAGGTGACAGTAAACCATTCAAACCTGAGAAAGCATTGTTCGTTGTAAACAAGCGGATGACGACTGCACTGTCTTAAACGACAAACCAGTTCATTCAAGTTTGTATCGTATGACAACAAACAAAAGTTCAACAAGACAGTCGAGAACGCTCAAGTGTATGATTTATTCCCCATGCGTTTCGTTCCTTGCCATCAAGTAAGCAATAAATAACAAGTGTTTTCATGGTAAGTATCTTGGTTATCATTGTTCAAGTTAAATCTGACAATTTTCCAATTATCCCAGGTAGACTCGCGAATTAAATTCAATCACTCATACATCGGCTTTGACATTTGAAACAACGCGCAGGACCCACGTGGGATCATCAGGACTGTCGGCGTTCAACGAACTCGGATTACTGGCATCCAGGAAAGACTGCCGCGAAACGTTCAACCAACTTATACTGGACATGGGGCGATCTCTTCAGACATGCCCAAGTAATCCATTGCCACATTAATTCCCTGTATGAAGAGACGCTGGCATTCGTTGTCGATCTGGACGCTTCTACAACCCCGGCCGAACTGCAGCCACAAATGTGGCAGACAACACAACCGATCTTTCTTCAACACCAATCTCCTCAACATCCGTCGGTGAAGTCTTCTCATCTTCCCGTCCACCACTCCCAAAGCGGCCGCGACAAATCACGACAGTTCACGACGACCCACAACCAGGACCCAGCACGAGACCACTTCAAATGACGCCGCAGGCCTACAAACAGGAAATCGGCGACACGGTATTGTCTACGGACGTTTGTCCATGCGGTTTTGTGCGAACACCGCGGCTGGGACGTAGTGGGTGATTCCTCCTGGTGCATACGAACACTTGTCGGCTTATCCCACCCTCGTTTGATTTCGTGGTGCGCATTCGACAACACGCTCCTGTGACCTGCTGAAATTGACGGGAGTCGGCTTCAAGCAGGTCGAATGACTCTAAAACTTTTGGGTTTGTACCCGACCCAAAATATTGCCGGAAAATAGCGATCAAATCAACGGTAATCGACAATGAACGAGTTCCGAAAAAACCGATGTGTTTTACGTTGCGTTTACATTTATAACGGTTTCGTTACTAATTTGTCCAATGATGTAGTCAGTTCTCACCTACTACTTCATTGACTTGATTTGCACGTCAATTTCGTTGGCCCGAATTGTCCTCAATCCCACTGGTTGAGTCGGAGAGAGGGTGAGCTCACTTGTGTGGTTCAATAAACTTAAGCGCACTAATGGGTCAGCAGACAATGACAGTGAGAAAAGCGAATCAAATTTCGAGTTACCCGAGTTACCAAGGTGTTATCACCTTTCAATATTTCAATGCGAAACATTTACAGGGACGGAAACAAAGCGAGAGTTCAGGGTCACAACGGAAAAGACAAATTGCCGCGTGGGTATTTCCAGCAATTTCAGCGAATAATACACAAGCTCGAGAGGATTCGATTTACTTTAATACATAAAAAACAGAAAACTCCGAGGAGGCGTATGTTACGACAAGTTTCAACAAGGTAGTACAAATCAACTTCACAGATGTTATATAGGGAAAATTGCAAACTTCGCTAACTGAATGGTGCTTAAATGATCTGTTCAGTTCAGTTCAGTTCAGTTCACAGGACATGGCAGCTAGTAGCCTAGTAGACCTGTTTCTTGCGTTAGCAGGTAGTAGCTTCGCGCGCTTTGACTGTGAGGTCCCGCTTCAGGCTTCGTCTGTCTAATACCCGTAATTTACAAGTACAAAGCGTCAGTTTGTACATAGGGAAATGAAGGAAAGGAAGAGAGAACGGGAAGCAACTTGCATGCAAGCTCGTTAATAAAATGAAGAGAACCGTCACGAGATGGCCGAGCATATGTATACAGTCGTCTTGATAAACAAGTAACCAAGCAGGCACACAGGACGTTCGACTGTTCCCTGGGAGTCCTATGACGGATTAGTGGAGAAGCGGGTATGCGCTCAGCCCTTTTCCATTAGCAATTTTGAACGCCGTTCTTGAAAAGCAACCGAAAAGTAGTCCCAACAAGCATCGAAATAACGAACGCAGTCTGGATTGGCAACGAATGGCATATTCCCAGTAATGTTTGACATTGCGATAAACAGTTAACTTTCGCTTAGTCTGGGACCAGCAGCAGCAACCAAGCGGAAGAAAGCGCGACATGAATCACAGTCCACTTGGCGGCGCTCAAAAGCGCTCCAAGCGAAGAGTGCGTGGAATCTTTGAGTGTGTTAAACAACGCTTGAAAAAACCCAGGTTAAACAGCCTTGGAAAATTGAATAATATATGAATCGTTAGGAGAAGAACAAGCCACACGATCTCTGATCACTACAACAGTTCCATTTAGGAGATTAATTCATCTCATGCGCAGTGCACGATAAATTTATCAAACTAATAATATCCAAATAGTGTTTATAACCGCCGCCGTTGTTATAAGTTCCATAAAATTTAGCGTTCTCCATCTTTGTTTTTATCGGCTTTATATGTTGCTTCGCGGCAACTTGAAATGCTGTATTGTAACGTACGGTCGAAACCAGTAAGCGCGCACAGGTTACATTTGAATTACGTAACAGGGCGTGTTGTTGTATTGACGTCGTTTTAGTTTTCGTTTGTGTAAGTCGGGTGCATGGCTTACTGGACCTTTGGATCATGCTTGTTTCTGGTTGTTTCCTCATACAGGATTGTTGTTGGAACCCCCTACTTCGGAAAACGCTGTCCTCCGGTGTCTCCACGTTGCCATAAAGTAGGTCTGCAAGCGCAACGGATAACCAGAGTAAAGGCAGCCGGCTTGCATGTTACAGTATGATTTTTATGTTTCCCTTTTGCTCTACCTTGAGTATTTACGAAGATATGGGATTTCAAACACGCCCATAAATGTCTTATTACTGCGACGTTCGAATTGTGTATAAGTTCAGCAAGGCATCTTCAGGCTACCCGATGCGCACTAGCAAATCTCGGTAGTATTTTTGGAATGCCTAGAAGGAATGCTGTAAGATTGTTTTGTTTAACTTTTGCTGTACCTCGATTATTTATGGAGGTATATCATTCAAAACCCATCCTTGCAAACTTATTTTGTATCTCATTTATGGGTTACGTGTTCGGTGGCCAATCAAGCGTGCAAACTTTACGGTTCAACAGGGAAGAGTGTCGAGGAGAAAGTGCAGTGATGGACACTAAAGGCACGTTAAAGACACGGGGGCTACACAGAAATGCCACGGTTTCAAATACCACTAACCTTGGGAATGATTATTTTAGATGTTACATTGTAGACCTTTCTTATATTACGTTACATTTGATAGAACACGACATTTTTATATCATTACTTCATTCTAACAGTGGAAGTGAATACGGTGAATGAGATACGGTACTGTTCAGCCATTAATAGCCATGGTATACCTACCGGAGACACTCAAGGATCCCCCGAGTATTCTCATGGGACGGTCGTGATAACTAGGCTAAGAGAGTATATTTATTAGTTTTCATGCGGTTTAAACGTTCGACAAGGCAGGAATAGGTGGAAGGAAAAAGGATAGTTACTCACGATATTATATGGAAGCCCGGCGTGGTTTTACTGCTGAGTTTCCTCTGAATAACCCGAAATTGCACAGTTAAGATTGCCATATGACACTCAGGGGTCACTCATAGGACGGTCGTGCTGGCTGAGAATATGCGTGTAGTTCCTCAGCTGTATACGTTACACCTATATGCAAATGCGACGCTTCTGTGATTTTCTAGTCATATAGTACTAAGGAAGACAATAATGTTCTGCCTGCACACTAAAGGCAGAATTTGCAGACTGCGTGCTTGCATAACAGCTTGCTGCCGTTGTAGACGAAAATGGATAAATCAAGAACGAAGGGCATATTTAGGGATATCTCAATCCATTCGAAACCCTCGATTACTCAGCGGCGACGCATGACCATATTACTATTGAGATAGTCCGACGTGAAATGCTGAGCCATAAGTGGGAGGCAGTAGAATTCTATAGCCTTCATCTATCACTGAATCACATGGTGGTAACAATGTTGCAGCTTTTAGGATGAAGGCATGTGTTCATCGTAATAGTTCATTGTTCTGTTTTTGCGAAAAAGTTTTAAAATTGTTTTCATGCCATTCTCTCTCTATTTCGTCCCAATGTCTCCTTTTGTTGCCTGTTCATTATGGACATTGTTTTTTTTCAAACAGACGATTAAATATAATGTTACGAGCGTCTTGTGACGAAATGATCTCAGTTGGGACGCGCATCACGGCGCTCACCGAAAGGTCAAACAAGTGCACCACACAGGACATATGTATGGACCGAACAACAACCCTGGAACATGTCATGGGGTGACCAACACAGTCGTCCCTCAAGGCCGAGGCCAAGCTGCTGAAGCCAAGCCAATGAAGCCAGCTGCTGTGTTGATTTCATATATAATGTCCTATCGACAATATACAAAAAACTTTTGTCGTGTCTCATTGCTGAGTCTTTTGTAATCAGTCGGCATTGCTTAATGTCGTATTAACCAGCGTTACAACATATAGAATATGGTCAAGCGCTCAAGGTGGCGTCGTGTTTTTGTCGGGGCAATCTTAGCGTATGATCTGTATGTGTCGGTCTCTCATATCTAGGGGCCGTTATGAGCTGTCAAGAAATCAGAAGAGAGAATGAAAATCCCGGGGTTTCTTATGGATGACTGTTTTAAAGTGTAACCAAAACTGCAGTAATACAAAGCTGAAGAGAAGAGGGAGGGTTCAGTATTCCAGAGTAAAAATGTGAGTATATGGTAAAAGGTTTTAGCTGTTTGTGACCGCGATTGACAACCCGTCAGTTTACCTTCTGGGTGTCCGCGTGAATGATACCTGAGTTGCAAACTCTCTCTCTCTCTCCAAGGTCTCTAGCTTCAGCGACTTGGGTTAACCCGCTTGGACTACTTGAAGTGAGAAGCTATCTTAGAGTGGATCTGTTGCTGTCTTTAATCAGATGCAAACATTTTTCTGGGTTAAGTGGTGAATCCCATTTTGCTGACCTGTCGGACAGCTTTACTAAATCAGTGTTAAGTCGCTCCTGGCGATTTAGGATAATTCACTCTGTGGCGCACACCCGAAAACTCTAGTAACGCTTATTCAGTTGTTCGGGTTAACGGGGTTATCATCCAATACTAAAAACGTCAGAATAAACGATCGAAGAGACTGGAGTTTATATGATACTGTTTAGTAAAATTATGACAAAGATAATATCTCACTATGAAAGTGAGTCCCCCGGGTACACAAATTATCAGCATATGCGTTCAAAATGGAGCAACTGAACACGAATCTATAAATGCCCAATGGAAAATGAGCTCACTAAAACAGTTGGGTGCAGATCAAGATTAATACCCGTCAAACAATATGAAAAAAGAAGTTTTACAAGGTAGGCAGGGATTGTTACAAAAAGGAGAAAGCAAACATTTTGTGCAGTTATGGTACAAACGTCATGAAGATTGTTCAACGCACGCAACAAAGACAAACAAAGGCAAGTCTAGGATCGGCTTTCTACAGACAAACCGCACACGCCTTAACGGATTCATCGCCCCAAAGCATACCAAACAGTGG
Organism: Paragonimus skrjabini miyazakii; assembly: GCA_014338405.1. NCBI lineage: Eukaryota > Metazoa > Platyhelminthes > Trematoda > Plagiorchiida > Troglotrematidae > Paragonimus > Paragonimus skrjabini miyazakii. The sequence goes on from JTDE01006247.1 coordinate 8,673, forward strand.
AAGTCCCAGAACTGACACCTGCGGCACTTTACTGCTTAAAAGGTACTCTTCTGAGCTGGACTCATCGACGGTGACTTTAGGCACCCGTTTACAGTGCATATCCAATTGATGATAGCCGGTAATGCACTAGTTTCGATAACGGCAACGATGAATAACCGGGTAAAATTCCTCATTGAATTCCAGAAAACATATCTCCACGGGTTCGCCTCTATCCAGACGTTGCGTTGTTTCATCCAAAAAACGAAACAGGTTGGAAGGACGTGACTATTTTGTCGCGAACCCAAGTTGATTCGCATTCAACAACTTAGTCTCGGTTTCTAATGGCATTTTCGCACACTTCCGGTAGAATGCTAGTGAGACTCATTGGTCGATAGTCGCAAATGCCTTTTTGTTTCTACCCTTGTGCAGAGCTGTGACATTTGCTTCCTGCTGGTCCTGGACCACCTTACCATTCTGTTAGATCGATTAAGCAGGTGGTTTTCTGGTACGAATAATACACTGGCAAGTGGGCGAATGGTGGCTGCGTGGACAGCATCTGGCTCCGGGGCTTTATGAATGTGCAACTGCCGCAGTATGTTCTCTATCGCATGAGATATGATGTTTTCAAGTTACTTCTTCGAACACTGCAAAAGATAAATCTAAGGTGGGAGTTTGCTGACTATCCTCTTGATGGACATCTGTGAAGCGCAACCCCAGCTGTTCCGCCCTTTCATGAGCACCGGTAATTAGATTGTCATCAACGAGCCTGAAGCGACTTTTTTTCTTGCGCATTGCTTTCTTATCCTGGACATATGCACAATACAGCTTCGGAGTGACTGATATTTCGAGCTAGGGCTCATTTGTAGGCGACTCGGGCGTTATTCTGCCGTTCGTAAAAGGCGAAGGTTGAATGAAAACCTTTTATCACCAGTTGTGTTTTTATGGAAAATTAGCCAAGTTCTCCTTTTTCTCCTATATGTCTAACCTATTTTAACCGTCCACAGACATGATTTGCCCCGAGAGCGGCGTCTGACCATTAGAACGTGTTTTTCTGTGAGATGGTGCAAGTTTCGTTTAACCAGTTCACAAGCCTCATCAATCGTGCCTTAGGGGGTTTTCCAATCCATAGACTGCACCTGGGATCATTCTGTCGATTTTAACTTCTTTGATGTTGCGTGGTAATTTGGAAGGTATCGGTTGCCATCTGATGCAGAACTGAAAAGTGACAACCACATGGTCATTGTCCCATGAGTCACACCTATACTAAGTGAAGTGACTTGTTTTTTGTATCTGCTCGTTACTAGGTCAATCAGTGCGGGGACCTGTCCTATTCTAAAATACGAGTTACATTTGAAGTGCTGAACCGGCACGTTGTAACGGAGGAATTCTGGCGTGTCTGCTCCCGAACTTCCTGCAGAAGCTCGTTCTCGCCAGTCAGCGCCAGCAGTGTTGAAATCTTCCAGAACTAGCAGGGAGTGTGGTATAGCAGCGATGATCCTCAAGGGAGATATATACTCGGAATCCTCAGTAGCTTGCAACACTGGGTTACGATAGACACATACGACTGGGACGACCTGTGTGTTTAGCTTCACCACACTTTCTATTAGCTGAATGTTCTGTATAAAGAGAAGGGAGCAACGCAGCTGTGTATACTCTTCCATAGGTTCAGTTCGAATCAGATAACAGGACTTGAGGTCAGTTGAATGAAGAAGGGAAATAGTGTTGGGATTACCGTCAGCAATCATGATGTGTCCAGAGCAGCAGACAAGATCAAAGTCAATGCTAGTGCCAAGGTGATCATTTGCATGCGCATGGGTGACAAGACAAATCGTCCTGGTTGCAAAAACAGGGAAGCAGCTGAGAAAAGCATGTAATTAAGCGCAGAAATCCTGAGCAAACTGTTTACAGCCGGTAAGGAAGAACAGCCAAGAAGCATAGGGTAAACAACAACAGAGGAAGGGGAGAGATTTGTAATAACGTTAACTCGATCCCGGTTACTTTATCATCAATTCATATCAGGAAATAATTTCAACCAACATGCTGTAAGTTTAGCCTTAAAACTGGTAACCGTGGTGGTCAAAACCCCTTCGAACGGTAATTTAATCCAGTTGTTCACAATTCTGTGTGAGAAAATGTAAGCCCGCATTTTAGTCTTAGCTGTTTCCTGCATAACCTTTAGTTCGCGTCCCATGAGTGTTAAATTTTCACCGCGAGTGAACGGTCGCTACCCTGTCACAAACAATTCACTCGGGATCTTGAGGATGTCTAATAGATCTCCTTTTTTCCGTCTTCTTTTTTAAGAGAATAGAGTAAGGCGTTTAAGTATGTTGAACTACCCCATTCCCCGCAGTTCTACGAAGAACTTCGCAAAACTATGCTGCACCCTTACTAGAACCTTAACATCATTGACACAGCGTTCCGCACGATGTTCCGCATAAGCTTCACACAGAGACCCAAGGACGGTAGGTTTCCTTGAGGCTACTGTCTTATTCTGTTGATGGGACGCCAGATTTGCTTTACGGGCTTCAGACAGACATTGGATTGACAACTTGAAGTCTCCGATAACTGCAATTCTCAGGCCTTCCATATCCGTAGTTTCCTGAATAAATACGCGTTGTCCTGACCCTCCTATCCATATAAGTGAGTCTTTGATCTTGACCCTTTTAGGTTGTCTGCATTTCGCAACATTTGGAGGGAGTTCTCAACCAGTTGTTCACCGGTGAATGTCTTCGAGGTCTCGTTCGGACGTGCCACGAGTTTCACATCATCTGCGAACAAGCAGGGACTACTGATCCTCTTCGTCAAATCACTTATGTATACGAAGAACAGCAGATGACCTAAAACTGACCCCTGCAGAACACCACTGGTGGTATGTGCAGTGTACAACTTGGGGTGAAAACCTCAAGAAATATGTTAAACGCCTCCAATTTCATTATTAAACCTCTACAATTTACGGAGTCGGCGGCTCTTCTAAAGTCCAAATGGCAGATTTCGACATATTCTCCCTTGTCCAGCCGTAGAGTGTTCTAATCTAAGAAAAATGATAAGTTAGAAATGCAAAATCGCTGATTCACCGCACCATGCTATTTGGCCATCAACAACCTATACTTAGTGACGTGTTACTTTATTCTGTCCTTTAAGATTCTTTCTGGCACTTCCAAGACGGCTGACTTGCAACACAGTAGAGGCATTCTCCCTACTGCCCATTTAGTGTATCGGTGTAATAGTTGCTATCTTCCAGTCCGCGGATAGTTTGGGCTCACCAAACGATTTGTTAAATACACTAGCCAACGGATCAGCTAATGCTTCATCAAGTGGTATTAAAGTTGTCGGATGAATATCATCTGGGTCCACTGTGTTGGTGAAATTCAGTTCAACCAACCGGCCCTGCGTCCATCAATCTCTGACTGTTGCTCCCTCGATCATGAATTAATCAGCCGCGACATGTACACCATTTTCATCCGGCGAATCAGTATGACAGTTGAAAAAGATTACGTGTTCTGGAAAATATTCGCGAATATATATCTGAATTTGCGGGAATCTCTGGAGGATTCGAATATGTTTCGACGGGAAACCAACACAAGGTTCCTCATCAACATTTCGCAATCTGCAGAAGGTGCAAATAAATACAGGAGAACAGATTGGCCGCCAGTCCGCTGCTACGGAAATGTCGTGTGCAAAAGCGTGTACTCCACACAGCGCACGATGTCTATAAAACGGTTTTATTTTTGTACAGTATTAGTGGTATTTCGTTTCAGGTTTACCAGTTGCAGTTACAAAGTATCGTGGCTAGTTCATCTCCGCGGAGGTGCATATTTTACTGAGAAAGCCAGCCTGAAACACTGACACGGATTCCATGTTTGACGGTGAAGCATATATTCCTGGAATGGACGTCTGACGGACGCTGATAAGCAGCCTGTCAAGAGTACCCCTAAAATGAAGTTTTACAATATAAAAAAGTTTGAAATTAAGATGCACCCCAATGGTTTAAGCAAGCTAGTGAAAATATAAGGTAAGGTGGATTCTTATAACGAATTCAATCACTTGCGCTATCTATCAAAATTGGAAGGGTAGCATTGCTTGCTATTAATAGAGAAACTTTTTGGATTTGTTTTCTCTCAAAATCTTCTGTCCATACTTACCGTAAATTTACTGATGTCATTTTAGCAGACGCAAATCACGCTTCACGCTGTGACACGCCATGCCAGTTGATGTCACTGGCGTGACTGTCAAGAATTTTACGCACTGATGCCCCACGAAACGACGGCCATTTGCCGAATAGTTCTGGGGTGTATGCTGTAAGTGTTGCGCTGCACACCAACTATTCAAACATTCGTCATTGATCGTTTAGCTGCACAGTGGCGGGCAGTCCGCGAGATCCATCTTAAGTGTGCCACAGTATTTTGCCGCTTTCCTCTGGTGAATGATAGCTGCCGGCTCTGTCGTCACCTGGTAGGTTTGGGCAGGTTCCAAATAAACCGTACTAATCAGTGGACGCGTAATTTGTTCTTTACAGGACGCATATCACGGTTTAACAGGTCATTGCAAGTTATAGAGCTGTGAAGCAGAAAGTTATTTGAAGTGGCCTGAAGTAGTTTACAACGAAAGTGACGGAGCACAGGGTAACAACGCCTGCCGCTGTGTTATTGACGCCACTTTGGCTTTTGAGTTTGTGAGCCGTGTGTCTGTCTTGCTAAGCCCTTGGCTGATGCTTGTTTCTGTTGTCCTTCTTTTAGAGACTATCGTTGGAACCTCTGCTTCAGAAATGCACTGTCTCTCGGCGTCTTCATGTTGCATGCTGCTGGTATATGAGTGTAACGTGCAACTGGAACCAGAACCTACGACTCGTCTGTTACAACACTTAAAGACAGATATTCTTGTACGATTTAAACAGCGACGTTCAGCGGATTCATCGCCTACAGGGATATCGAGCGGACGTGGAAGACGATGAGTTAAGCCGAGTCCACTATTGTCAGCGCTCGGGTAAGTGCTATCACTCATGTGCCGGCTGCTGGCAACCAGACGTCAACCTCATCTGCATGAACTACGAAAAGATTGCGCAGCCCACGTGAAGTCCACAATCACGAACATTTCGTGAACAAGGAAACAATCTAACTGTCCTTTCCCGAACGAACGAGAGTGACCCCCACGGCTCTCTTCAGGAGTATTTTCAACTCGATTTTCGATATGAGCCCCGCCCAGTCAGTGTCAGCCTGTGTAGGATTGTTCACTGTGGACTGGTCAACTAAGGCTTATGTCAGTGGCAGCCTCATGGGTGCTTGAACATTTAGACATTTGTGTGTATTTTGACATATGTATAAATAAGTGAATATGCCCATGTGGATATACACATGTATATCCTAGCTTCTGCTTACATATCCAGATATACATATATAGGTAAATGAAATTGATATATCGTTGGATATATCGATATATGTGCATATACCTATATGAATATATTAGCATAAATATACGCATGTATATATATGCATATGTTTGTAAACGCATAAGGTAGTACAAAAATGTGTAATATGTATCTACACGTATACCACATATACAAAAGCTTACGCTGCCGTGTATATGTACAATATATACATAATATAACCATATACAAGCACGCGTATATATGCACACATCTGCTTGCAATATATATGTATACTGTAATTATAGACAAAAACACA
>JTDE01006247.1:24934-38260 GCA_014338405.1 Paragonimus skrjabini miyazakii
GTTTCAAGTGGAAGAAAGAGAAAGAATTGGCCAAACATTATTAAAGGGGTAGAGCATTGAAACGGTTGCCAACGATTCAAGTTCATACCGAATTACGCGTAATCCGGTGATGCAGTAAATACCTTTCTCAACAGCTAACGGCGGAAAAGATAATCTACCTTTGGAACGTTTAATTAGGGGGCGCCCGTAAAAACTGGATTTAATACAGTACCAAGTGGATAAAAATAAAAGAAAATTAGATCGCTCATTTCGAATTTGACAAACACTCGGAAATCGAACAAAGAATTTGTCCGTGCAACAAAATTGACAACTAAGCACCGCTCAGTGGCGGGGGGCGATAGCACAGAATTGAGCTCACTGGAACAAATGGTCATCGGTTGAGTCGGAGCAAAACGACCGTTGGCGCTTCGAGAAATGGTGGGAATTATGGGTGACCCAAGAAAAATTGTAGAGGGGGATTGTCTAGCCTTGACATTTGAAAATGTATGGGGTTCACACTGAATAGGAGTAAGCGGAACGGTTGTAGTAGCTGGATTAAAAATAAGGGTGACTAGGGCAATTTAGGCGAGAAAGATTGAAACGTAGATCCACCTTTCGACACTAATCGAACAGTGTTCAACTTTCTGAAAAATAATGCAGCGGACTTTGACAAAATCAACAGTCATCATGTCATGTTGACTTTTGTACTGGATTTCTTGCTGACGAAAATGTGAACCAGAATATCATTCTGGAACAGGTCGTGGACGAATACGATCGGTTGGGCAACCTCAAGCAAGACACAACCAAGCTCCATTAGCCGGAGAGGACGCTTAATTCAGTTTTTGAGGCTCCATGCCTCGAGCTGCTACCCCATACATTTTCCACCCAAACGGACCACGGTAATCTCAAAACGCGTGTCTCCGCCTATCGTTTTTGTGGTGCATGACAGTTGCATAAATCGTGTTGTCTTTGACCACACGTGGTAGAACACAACACGATTTCCCCTTGCCGCGGGCACTAGAGTGGTCGGGCCTACCTTTTCTTCCGAGTTTAAGAAGCCAATCTGATTCCATTCGGTTGGCAGCTTCAAGTCCGCTGGCCAACTTCGACGTCATTGTCGCCGATCGCCGGAAGTTCACGTCCATCCATAGCGGTCATTATCTGAGGCAAGGCACCCACTTTCTACTAGTGTTTGGCAACATACCCAGCGAGTTGGACGACGGAATGTTTTTAGCCATCCTGGATTTGTCCAAAGCACGTTGAGATGAAGGTAGCATCCGAATTTAATAAACTGCTGACTATCAGCACCCATTGCAATTCCCTTTAGTATGCCAGACCTCTGACTGTTGTCAAGACCCCGCCGTCCCTCTTCCAGCAGGTAATCAGCGGACTGAAATCTGTTCGGGTTTATCCCTTTGAATGATAACGTTTCGATGGGTCGGACAAACGGTGTAGCTCTGAACCGAATTCCGTGATTCTCCAAAGTCTGCAGGAGTGGGCCTTCCAGCTACAGATGGGAAAGAGCCGAATGTTCTTGTGGTCCATTAAGTAATTAGGTCTCAGTTTCGATGCCTCGGGTTGTTATGCAAACCTTGCAGACATTCGCGTTAGTCAACAAGTCCTGGCACCAAACGATGTCTTCACGCTTTATTTTTACTGAGCTTCGTCAGTCATTGGAGTGTCTCCTTTTCGACGTTACATGATATCCAGGTCCCACCCAGTCATCTCCTATAGAAAAAGATGCCCTGTGGTATTGGCCTACTGACTGCGAGGTATCTTTTGTCAGTCTGCAGGTGGTACATAATTCCGATGTGTTACTGACATATTACGATCCATCATTTCTCGCCGTGGTCGTCGTCAATGTCTCAAACCACAGTTTCGGAGCTCTCGTGTCACAAGCATCACCGGATGATTCAGCAAAGGCCACTGCCCACGCCTCACAAACGCTTATCTCAGCACAGAGGTATTACGGACAGTTTGAAAAAGAACGTCCGGCTATCTACTTTACGGTGAAGAATTTTCAACTATCCAATGATGCGGTATTCTCTGCTACTAATCAGCTGTACGCCGCTGCTGTCCATTTTTTTTAAAAATAAAAGGGGATATCTCTTGCATTCCACCAGGCGAACGCGAGTGCGGGCGACCAAGTGTTCGAGCTATAACTCCACCATCCGCTACCACCGCGTAGACTTACTCAGCAAAGTTGGTGGCTTGTAGCCCCTCAACAACAACGAGAACTTAACCGCATTGAACGTAGTTGACGCTACTTCAGCCAATAAGAAGGAAGTTTGGCGCTTGCGTTGTTTATACATCATTCTGCTAATTTTGCCCTAAATTGCGCTGTATATTTTTGTTTAACTTGATATAGCACAGTGACACAACACATTTGAACAAACCATGCTAGGCGCACTTTCCAGTTCTCTCTTCAGCGATCGGTGGTTGGCGACCAACTGAAACATCTTATTGTTCGACTGAATTTGAGATCCAGCGCATTTCACGATCAAATATGTCCCCAGTACCACTGGACGCTTCATGAACACTGTTTATTCTTGGTGAATCCAGTAACTGACTTCACTCGTTATTTCTATCGAGGTTTACTTTAGTTCATTCGCTTTTTTCCACTACATATACGCCATAAGTCCTCGAAAGCCATTTCTGAAACCCCGTAAATGACATTGATATCCTACCCGTCATCGCATGGTATTCAACTCTCAACTATACCATCATCCTTATCCAGAATAAATGACCTGTGTTCTTTTTCATGTTTGAACTTCGTCAATTTTGCATTCGAAGTGGCTCTTTGATTGTGATTGATTCCTGCGTGACATACGGCAACCGCACGCCGTGTCTCGTCGGCTGGCTGTCCCGCCATAATTTTGCTCTGACCATCCCGGATTCAGCAAGATCAAGGCGAATTCTCCTGGTCGCGCATACTAGCCAGTTGTGAACCCAATGTGACAACAATCGAGAAGTTTACATTGTGCCAGGCTACCCACCAGGCACGATCCCTCACCTTGAAACCCACACAGGGGTCCGCGGTTGTTTTCCTTTAAGTTTCACTGGTCCGAACAATGGGGTGTCCTACCTCATCTTGGTGGACCTATACTCCGGTTGGCCGGAGAAAGTCGCAATTTCTCCGGGGATAGGCGTCTGTAAGATTGTCTCCTCATGCAGAATCTCTGACTAATCCGAGTTTCCCTATTGACTATAAGAGGACAGCATGGTCCAGTTCATGCCGGCACATTGTTAGCACTTATTTATGGGCTCCATTATTTAGCACATCTAGTCACTTTAGTATCGTCTACAGTCCACCCGGCAAGTTGAACGCTTCGTGGGAATTACCGGGCGATCCATACCCGAACCATTCGAGAGATGTCTACAGATGTGTTTTCATAGAAGATTTTCCCGTCTATCGCACATATCTCAACCTTGCATTTCCTAAAGGCCGAGAACCCCTTAAAGCAGTCATGTATTGCGTGTCTTTCACGGTCATTCAAGTCATTATTTCGACGGATTCGTGGCCACAGAAACGCCGTCAACTACCTTGCGATGCGGCAGTCGTCTAAGGACCTTCCAGTCTCTCGCCATTTAAGCCGCTGCTTGTACACTATTTCCCTGCTTGTTCCACTTGTTCCACATATAGACCACATGTCACCTGTTTGAACCAATACAACGCGTCGTCATCTCGCACCCTGCATTCTATGTTCACGTGGTGAACTAACCGCAGTAACAACTACGTTAACACACTAAAGGAACTGAATTCGCTAGAATTCCTTCGTCGCTCAAGGAGAAAGTTCAATAAACCCACATCAGGTCTGATGTGGTGGAGTCTATTTTGAACAATCACTGCGAGTTATTGTATGCAGCCTTGTAACGTTCATTCATTTATATTTTTACATCGCGTCTTGCCCTCTACAACTGGACAAACACTTATCACATGCTACCCTTGCGCTTTTATTGTCGTCCATGATCTATTTTCTTTCACAAATCTTCATTTTCTGCGGAATCTAGAAGACGTTGCTGGACCTTGCACACTTGGTCATTTGCCTTACAACGTGCGTTTGCTTGCCGTTTTTTGAGCCGTCCTTTTTTCTTTTCTCCCGAGTAGCAAATGGGGTTAGGCAGCATAGGGTCGGCATTAATATGATAGGGCAAACGATGGGGAATCCTCGGGCAGTAGCATCAGGGCTGCTGGATGAGGTTGCTGAAGGCAACGCAAAAAACTTTCATCATCGCTACTTAAGACCGCTCAAAATGATTAATTACTTCAAAACGAATAAAAGTTTTCAAGCCTAGTACTTTTTGATGTTTTCCGAAGTCATCATTCAATTTTTCCTAAAGGTTTTCAAGGGGATAAAAATCACATTGACCTTTTACAGTAATATCTCTGGGGCACTTTAGCCTATCCAGCAATGTAAAATGCCTACCAAAGCAGCTATCTTTGCTCCGACGGAAGCAGGTTTTATATCAAAGTTCCACTGGAAAATAGGCAAACAGCGCAAATTTCGAAGTTGCGTCGGAAGTTGAATGGCTCCGTTAAGAATTCAGATACAACAAAAATGGAGCGGAACAAACCCGGAGGGCACTTCTCCTGAATCTAAATGATGATGTGCTACTTGGGGTAGCTCATGTGGTCAAATACGAAATAGTTATCCTAATTTGAAAGTAGACTAACCACTATGGTGGTCGACAATGTATTATACTCGCGCTAAGCAACGTTCGGACATCATTTTGAATTTCATAATATGTCATTTTTCCCGTCTATTTTACCTTCTCCAATGAAGCTTGGGCATCTGGTGTGCACAAAAACATCGGACAATTCGGTTTATTTTTGAGGAACGATACGCGTTGGCAAGTTACCGAAAGTCCAAGTCCAAGGAGGACCGGGTTGTTCAGGTGCAAGCCAGAAACTGGTACACCACGCCTATTTCAGAGGATCCTTCGCATTATTGGCGCCATTCGGTACTTACCTGAAAGACACATGTGCACCTCAAACTCAGAAAGCAGGGGCTGGAGTACCACAGCTTCTGATTGCCACATGACTCACTTATTTTGACGCGGAAACCGAAAATGTTTTGACGAAAACTCAAAGTAGCACTTTTGAGCCAACACCTTCAACTCCTCAGATTCGAATCTTCACCGTCACTTTACGCTGTTTGTGAACAAAAATAGTCAAATGAAATCGATGGACCTAAAGACAAATCAAACCTGGAGATTGCCCACTGTGATAGCCGCCTTGTTTTCAAAGCTTTTGGTCTTAAATGTTTAATCGTTCTATTGTTTGAAAAGGGAGGTTCGTGGTGCGTGCGCTGTTCAGAAAGCATGCGTAATTACAGTCAGTGAGCGCACTAGTTAGAGGAAAACGGTTTACTATAAGTAACACTACTGATATATTATTTCTGTATTTCGTCTATCCATGTAGATTATATACTGATATATATATGATCTATCATATGTCATTTAATCTTGTGTATATTTTATTTATGTACTTATTTATATACCTCCAAAAACCGAAAAGCTTATGTGAATGCTAAGGCTGCGATCAAATGTGGGTGGTGTTCAGTTTTTAACTAGCTTAAATCCCCGACCCTTCACTACGGATTCTTAAGACATGTAGCCTGTAAGAAAAATAATCAGGAATATCAGGAATATCCTTATCTTCTACTTTCTTATTGAACAACTGGCCATCCTCCCACACATACATGGGAAAACAACGTGAACGAGAGGGGTGATTGACGGACCAGAGACTGCCTGTTGAAGTGTTAAAAGTTAACGTCCAACCTCAATGCTTAAGCTCCTCACGCGTTCTGATTTTTGTGCAACGAATTCTCTAGTTGTACCTGGTGAAGTTATAAGTTTTAACGAGCTTGCAAAAACCATCTTGAGGATGTCGCTGGTTAGACATACTTCCAGTTGAGGTGGTGGCGGAAAACAGTTTACGTCCACAAAATAAATCATCTGTTTTTACTTTCTTTCGGCCCATAACTGAAGGTTGAACGCACGATGGGTAAATTACCACAGCGAAAATTCACCCTACCTTTACATTCGGCACCACGATGCATCCTATCCGTAACGTCAGACAGCGGTATATTCGATACGTGTTCCAGAATGCTTCGGAATTTCTTTGCCATGTTTGAACTATATACCGGATTTGATAACTGTTGATTTTGCTAAGGTCTGTTGCATCATTTTGAGATTGCTGTGCTTTGGTTGATTAATGTCGAAGGGTGGCCCTATGCTTCATTATATTCCCTGAGAATAAACAGTATTAACCATTTTTGTTCTTACACCAGCTACTGTAACCGTTTCCCTTACTATTATTCACTCTGAGCACTGTACGTTTCTAAATGTCAAAATAAGACATTCTTCTTTCATATTCCTTCTTGAGTAGCTCATACTTCTTACCGTTTCTCGGTGCGTGAACAATCCTTTTACTCCGACTCAACCAATGACTATTTGTTTGAATGAACTCGATTCCGCTTTATAATCTCCCATTAATGAGCGGTGCCCAGTTGTCAAATTTGCTGTTCAGGAACTTTCTTTATTCAGTTTCTGAGGATTCTCCAAATTTGAGGTGATATATTTAATTTTCATGTACATAGGTTCAATTAGTACCGTATTAAATCCAGTTTTTGTGAGCGCCTTCTCATTAACCGTTTCGAAGATAGATTATTTTCTGAGCCGTTGGATATTGATAAGGGCATTTTTGAATCATCAGATTACGCGTAATTCTTTGTGAAATTGAATCGTTGGCAAACGATTCAATTATGGTAAGTAAACAAGCGTTATCTACTGCACAATACTTTTTCACTCCACACAGTTTTGAGCCAACAAGTATGTTATGTCAAACAACGGCAATCTGTACAACTTCATATAACCTCTACTTGGCCAAAGTGTTAATCTAGGTTGCTTTTTCTACGAATGGTGTGCAATGCTCACAGTTTCGTCACCAAGTACAATAACCTGACACACCCAAAAGTTTTATTATTATCCTGTACAAACATAACATGTAAGTTGACGGAGATGTTGAGGCGACAAAGGGGTTTTATGTTTTAGACATCTCCGGGTGTATATGATTGGATAAAGTACGAGACTGACTTTAGAAGTCAAGGCCAAGCGTTCACAGTGAAATCTGTCACGGTCTACTCAATAGGTTAATGCACACAACCGGGGCACTGAAAGATATACGTTCCATTTGATGGGTACACCTCTTCGAAGAACTCACAGCCACTCGTATACTCTTGTATACGACCGCGTCTTCCGACCGCAGCGGTTAAAATGGCAAGTAATCTGCTCACCAACACAACGTTCCGTATCGCTGTGTGCTATATCTTAATATGAGTCATCCTTTTGTATTTGCTACCAATGGAATAGACAATATTCATGAGTCACCCACTATCCCCGTTTCACTCGGTAACTGCATAATCATCTCTTCCATTTTACACGGGAAAATTTGTAAACGGACATATGTGAAGGTTGCATGAACCCAAATAATGTTCTCATGTGGGACTTAAATGGGAGTGCCGAACATAAGTCAGGCGATCCGTATAGTCAATTGTCTAAACATGGGTGAATGTCGTAATGGAAATGTAACAAAAACTCTCGCAAACCATGCAGACTTTTGAACTTAGTCAAGGTTTACTCCTACCTCCATTCTTCATAGTCCTGATAAAGTATACACTACTTTGAGGGGCGAATTAAACGTAAACTGATGGGTTTAAAGCTTTTTCATAGCTTTTATGATTTAATAGACCTGCAAACGTTATTGGCTTGATATATTTCGGAGACTTACGAAATTCTGCAACCCTCCAACGTTCGTCGTCTTCTGTGAATCGGCACTTTCTTGAACGCTCAAAGGTCATGAAACCTTCTGTCCTGATGTGGTTACCATTGAGTTGTTTCATTCGGAATGGCTACGGGCAAATTCTTCTTCTAGTGGGACCCGATCTTCACGAATCCATCGCACGTTATTTTGATTGAGAGACGAACAGTATGCAAAAATCAAGTGAGAAACAAATTATCACGTCAGTATTTACTTTTCCGAAAGGTGAATGACCCATGTCCTTTTTTTGCTCAGGTCGGTATCTGACGTCCATATTTGTCCATGAGCAATGAACGCTCGATTTTGTTACCATTCTTCGACTAACGTAGACTTCTGATGCAGTGTTTTTTCTTGTGAATAATGACCAATGTTATTTCCCACTTGCTAGAGAGGCTTGCGCAAATACAGTGCTCATAGCACAAACGATAACTACCTGCATAGAGCAGTTTACATTGACAGCAGCAAACCGTCCTATAATAAAACCATCAAATCTTCTGTGATGTAATCAAGATATTTCTTAACATTAACAGCTTTGCGTAGACCGCTGATTAATCTTACAGTGAAGGCCGCTGTTGATATGGCTGCTGGCTATCCGGATACGAGCCGCATTCGTAAATATGAACCAGAGAAAATGGTTGTCATCGATGTGCGGTTGCAGCTGCATAACTCAATACTTCTGTCCATCGGGCACGCATTCATTCAAAGCAAAGCGAATATACTCACCACACCCACTGAACGCAGAATCATACTTCAATGGAATTCTAAGCAAAGTTCGTGCGTTCAAAAACAATACAGACTTGATATACTTCAGGCGACGTAGCAACATCCCATTGACATTTAAAGACAACCCAGTTCCAATAGTCATCGCGTGGAAAATTCCGCGAATGCCCTTTTCTGCTTGTTCGTAGTTATGACATCATTGTTTGGGAAAATGACCGTAAAAATGTTTGACGGATAATTTAGCAACATGCACCAAGCAACATTGAGATGCTTTCCGTCATAACTGGTTGAGGTACCATGAAATGTGAAGGCCCCAAAAGTGGTTGGGTCGTTATTGTACCTGCGAAAGAGTCCTGCTTAACAGCGAAGCAGGAAACCGCACCAAAGGAAGTTTCGGCCAAATTGATTGTTGAACATCACAACCACTGCATACCAGGATGGTGTTGCAGGACCGGAGAATTCGCTGGTGTCGTCTATCTAGTGCCTGTCACGGGTGCCCGCGAGTTGCTTTCTTGGCCTTCCTGATTGCCTATTTGCCTAAATGATTAATGTTGGAGCATTAAACGCCACGAGACCACCACAGCGCACTATCATTCATCTCTTGCACGGGCAAGCAACAATGCTGGCTGATGTCAATCACTTAGAGAGCTTATAATGTTTACGAAGTGGCGTGAATAAACGAAGTGTTTAAAACCGATAAACATATTTTTACCAAAACAAAGCGCTTCTTATAATTTTGTCGACCATCACGCTCCCCACATGCTACGCAACCGTCGTTTGTAGTTGAATGAGTGAACCAGAAGGGACACTGGAATATACTTCAGGAAACGGCCCCGTTCCACTGTGCTGATGGCGGAACCACTCTGTTCTGACTGGCAATTTTACCGCTATGTGGAGGCGAGTAACCTCATTAACTGTCTTGGATCGTGTCTCATTTAGCGCTACTATGGCTTATGCATCAGCTGTGCCTATTTCCGGTACCGCGACAGATTCAGTGGTGTGCTTCAAGGTTTTATCCTTGGTCCACTTCGTTTTTCATCCTAATAACTGACCTTTCTCTCCAGGTTTCCTCTTCGCTGCCAGTACTTTTGGACTATCCTAAGGCTTGACGGCCGTTGAGTGCACCCAGTATCTGTTATTTAGTGCAAAATGGTCACTGTCTTGTTCAACTGGTTTTGGATGATTAAGCCCGAACTGAACTCCGTGAAATAAAAGGCTGTGCAGCTTTGATATATGGTTGTATTAACTACCACCTGAATGGCTTCCCTCTTCAGCCGGATTCCGTGGAGAGGAACTCAGGGACATCCATTTTATATGCTTTGTCGGGCCAGTTTGACGTAAATGCGAGTATGAGAAAGATAACACTTTGTCGCTAGTCAAACAGTTTTTAGGTTAGTCTGATCCCTCTTGTTTGAAGCTTCCGTCTAATACGTCACTTGGCCGCACCATGAAAATGTGTCCGCGGTTTGGCCTCCCTTTCTTTAAAGAAACAAACCATTCCTCGAACATGTCCAGTGGCTTGCCACTTAGGTCGTTCGTCGGTTAGGAACTAGAACTTTTGTTATCCACTCTACGGAAGTGAAGGTTACCCGGAGTTTTTTTGGAACATAAGCGAGTTGCCCTTCACTTTTTTGATTATCAAAGTGCTCGACCGTCCATAAACATTGATGTCTTATATGTCAAGACCAGATGTAGTTATCAACAGCCGCGTGACTTATTATCTCGGATGCAACCCTATCTTCTTACTGTTTACATGCTTTGAGGCAAACTGCCTTCGTAAAAGCTCCCTTAGCTGTTCTAAATTGCTTCAAATCACCTTTAGTGACTGGCCTAAAAGTAACTGTTCTAAATGATGCTCTATAACCTTAATCTGTGGCACATCCTTGTCAACCACGCGGCTTCCGGCTGTGAGTTTCCTACGCCCTGTTGATACAACTTTCGCGCACTTTTTCAATGTGGCAGACACACCGCTGAACTAATAAGGCACAACTACCGCCGTACTAGTTTGTTGGCTTTTGAAATTGAGAGAGTTGTCAGCGCTAGTTTGCAAAATGTTATTCAATGAGATAAATTATTCAGATACCGAACAATTCCGGGCCTCTTTCTTCTATTCTTCTTGTTAGACGCAAAAGTAGTCGCACCAGTTGTTTGCCAGTCGTGCTTCTTCTCCAGCTATCAACCTCGGAACGTTTTCCTACCGCTGATTTGCACAGGATGTCGCTTTGGCAGTAGACAGCGCTCTGTGAGACCAGTGTGCTTCGTTAAGAACTCGTTTAGACCACGAAGTATAGCCACATGCATGCCATTATAGGCATCACTCATAATCTAACGGTGTGGCAATACTTTGACGTAAATCCTCCGCGTTTCTTATTCTACCTAAACGTGAGTGTGCAACAAAAGTAGGTGCGCCTACTACGGGTCAATGTGATTCAGTAAACGCAGTGTCAGTTATAACAGCAGCGGCTGGCGTCCACCGATATTTCTGTGATGACTAGGCTAGCAATCTAACAAACATACAGAAAACCGCAGCAATATGGATTGATGGCAACGGCAACTGACACGGCACACAACACTCACATGTACTATTTTCCTCAGTGACATCGTGGAACGTTCTCCGTTTGGTACACTAGATATTCCATACCCGTTACTCACAAGCTATGGTTACCAAATAGGAAGGTCCCTCTCAATAAACGAAGCACCCGACCGGATTTGCAGACCTGTCAGGTGTTACTGAGTTACTGGTGGAACCCCAGACTGACATACATTTTGGCTTGCAGTGACCTGTTAAACTGTAATACGCATCCCCCAAAATCTTACTACGCTTCCATTGGTAAACGCGGTTGGTTTGAATAGTTACTATGTAGTAGCATGTAGTGTGCCACCAGTTTGATCTGACACGCATATTTCCTTCCGCTTTTTATCAGGTCCTCGAACACGTGGGTCGGCAGTGTCCATGCGACAGGCTGAAGAGGATGACCAACATGAGCTCGTGATCGGCGTTCAGGGAGCGTGGTTGGTGGTCTATTCCCGGACCATTGGATCCCGTATATACTATGGATAAGAACGTGTTGTGAATTGAATCTCTCGGTATCTGTGTTATTGCTTATATACGTTTCCCGTTGACACGTGACTTCTTGCTCTTGGCAGGCAGATTTTGTGGCATTTGATTTGTAAACGTTGGACATAATATGTGCTGTTCCTGTGATTGACTTTCTGGGATATTACAGTCAAACCCACCTGGTGACGATAACCCTAGGAGACACCATTCCTTGAATGAAAGCGGTAAAACGCTGTGGTATACCACAGATTAATCCCAGGATTGGTCTCAGCCATTCAGCTAAACTGTCAATAGCAGATATGTGGACAGCTGGCGCGCGAAACAGCATTTTTAATGTACATTCTAAAAGCATTTAGTAGCTGGCCATTGTTGCATTTGGCATCAGTGCGTGACAGATACACCACTTACACCAACCGGCATGGCGTACCGAGGTATAAAATTAATGTAGCTTGGCTGATAAGTGGCCCCAACTAAAATTGAGTTGCCAAGTTTATGAAAAAGTTGAAAGTAATTTTTGGGAACAGGATTTACAGACTCTAAAAGTTTATTTCTCAGCAGGAAACAATATCGGCCCTCCATTTTTAATAGACCGCGCATCTTGATAAGCTCGTTACGGGAGTCTAGCTTACTTACCTGTTTTCGTGGGCTGCATAAGACTTAGGGATGCATTGTACTTCGGAAAATACTTTCGGTATGCATCTTAATCTCAAGCGTACTTCTGAAGTTTGTTACCGTATCCATGACGTGTTATTGGTCAGTTTCAGTCAGACGTCTTATCGTAGAATAGGTTTCGGGCTGACCATCTTGGAGGTCGTGTGGGCTCTCCAGGTTGGCTTTTACAGTAAGACAAACACCAGAACGTTAGTGAACTACACACACTGCCTTGCAGCCTTATTCAGCATAACCATGATGTACTATCATAGAAACGGTATAAAAATAACACCGTTTGCAGGTGCTATCTGGAGTGTACAGTGTGAGCTTTTGTACATATACGTAAAGACACCCTGGCGGCTATTATATTCTCTTGTGATT
Organism: Paragonimus skrjabini miyazakii; assembly: GCA_014338405.1. NCBI lineage: Eukaryota > Metazoa > Platyhelminthes > Trematoda > Plagiorchiida > Troglotrematidae > Paragonimus > Paragonimus skrjabini miyazakii. The sequence continues at coordinate 37,546 of JTDE01006247.1, forward strand.
CCTCACATTGGTTGCCGTCTGGAAACTGTGACTGAGAAACTTGTGTGGGTTTTCTGCTGAAATTTGTTGTAATCTTCCGGAGTTTAATCAAAATTTTGGTAACTGCGCGGAATATTCTTGAAAACCGGCTCTCGTTGTACACCGGTAAGCTGAGTCGTCGTGTCGGAATGAATTACCGGCAAGGAGTCACGTACACAAAATTTAGTACACGATGGCGTCACATTACGCGAAATATATAGGTTTTCTATATCACATAGCGTTACCAGCCCCACCTTGGAGTGGATAGAAGACTTACACCGCAGTCGCTGCTACTCGGTCAATGTGGGTGGGACCCATTCCCTTTGGCAGGGGGAGGGGGTCCAGTGGGATTCATCGAGGCTCAGTCCTTGACTCATTGCTGTTTTTGATCTTTATTAATTATCTTCTTCAGAATTATCAGACCACAGTGTACTGTGTGTGCTGATGATCTCGAAGCCTGGTACATCATAACAACAGCGGAAGATGCGGATTGTTTACAGATCGACCGTTGTCACCTAATGGAGCAGGCCTCCAAGTGGGCTTTGTCGGAAAACTAAATAAAAGATGTGCATATACATATTGAAAGGACGCGTTTTGAATGAGTGGACGTCCGGTGGAACAAGCAGAGAGTGAACGCCGCCTGTCACCTCATCACTTAAAACGCAGGACAACACGGACCGGACAAGCATATCAGCTG